>JACGDI010005216.1:578363-610139 GCA_014898725.1 Jacaranda copaia
TCAGGTGTACTGGCCTTTGTCTTTGCCAGGGGGTTGGGGGTCATTCCATGTTCAGATCCCGATACTGTGCCAAGCGGCTAAATCTCCTTTTTTCCCAGATAAACAATGCCAGTGGAGGCGCGTCTCTACCAAAATTGTTGGTAGGGTTGTCAAAGTTGGTGGCAGCGGTTGTACCGACGTCACATGTCATTAATGTGGGGACATGCAGCCTGTCAAACTAATAAACACGGCAATGATCCGACTTAACACTGAAGTGGGTCTTAAGGTCGATACATGGCGACCAAGCTTGAGTATTCAAACTTTTGGAGTGGTCCTGAGGTCGATATGGGTCGACCACAAATCCTACCAAGTGAGGTCGATATAGGTCGACCAAACAGATGTACAGTTTGGCCTTCTAGGCTGTCTCATTTGATAATGGACCTATTGGGCCTATTGAATTATCCCATATTATTATGATAAAATAAAATTTATCATCACTTAAGCAGGATCATTCTAGATATAATAAATGTTACTGATGCTAATACATGTCATTATTAGTGATCACTTTTTACGTAGTCAATTATTTTTTTGTCATTAATATGCATGTTTTTATAGTGATGCTCGTATTTATAGTGCAAAGGTTAACATAATAACATCAATGGCATGATGATCTCAAGTTTTCACTTTAACAATCAGTCATATAGTTGGGCGGGGACACATAATGTGAGCCATGGGGGTTCGGGTAAGTGGTCCAACTTGCATAGTACAGAATGGTAATTTTCTTGATATCTCATATGACATTACAATTTTATTACCCTTTCCAGGATATGTAGCTTATTCTATATTCCAATAACATCGTTCTTTGTCATAAATAGGTAGAAACCAGAAATGAGTAAGTTTTATATATAGGTTGCAAATTTAAACAGGAGCCTTACAATGTAATACAGCAAATTGTTCTTCTTGTTAACTTGATCCTCATTATATTAGTATTATATTTTGCTCCAAACATTTCCTTTTACAAGATTGTAGTTGAAATCATTGCATGATATATAAATTTAATAGAATAAATTGACATTTTAAACACTAGCGCAAACAACAGGAGGACAAATTGATCAATATAAATGACTGAAAACTTATTTAAGAAAAATAAAATCACTGATATGCAAAACCAAAGTAATAATAAAACTAAGTAAATTATTACTCTTCAAAGGATCAATATTTAAATTTTTTATTTTATTGATTTTTTATATATTGTGAATTTGAGGTGCTCTCTTTTTATTTAGTTTTGTACTGCAACCTTCTTTTTTAACTCTGTCATCTCTTGCTCAAAATTTAATTATTGATCTGAGCATTTTTTTTTCTCTTTAACCAATAAAATATTAACAATTGAATGAAATCACGGAAGTACATTAGTAGTCTCTTCAATTTCTTTTTCCATACTCTAGATTCTAAGTTATAATCATAAATTCAATATAAATCAATATCAACTAAAATATCCCATGAGAAAGATAAATTTAAAGTTCAAATTACAACTGATGAAGCGCTTGCAAATAGATTTCATATATATTCTTATATATTTGTATAAATGCAAGTCACGGTAAACAAATTGCTCTAAAACTTTTTTCCTTGATTTTTTTTAAAACCAGAAGGAATTCAATTCAAACGTATTATTATACAACTATAAAGACAAAAAATGCATTTTTACACATCAACATGCAATTGAATAATTTCTAATGAAGACATGATACATTTTGATCATTTATCCTGAAAATGGGGTCTTCACCACGAGAACAGGCAAATATAGGCCACACCTTAACAAAAAAAGTAGTGAAATTAAGTTATTCAAATCTATGACACACGAATAACATTAACAACTTCGCTGATGAGTACGACACACACAGTAGCTTAGCTTAACTATAGCCACACCCACCACCCACCCACCCATACATATTTATATAAATGTGCAACACTTATTCCTTGCAATTGCCTGAGCTTGGGATATTCACACTCAGATTATTATGGGATTCACAAAAAGAGCAAAAACCAGGGGTGCGAATTTTTCAGGATCTGTAAATCTATCCTGGCGATTCTTATAAGTGACCTCTGCTGCCCGAGCATAGTTCAGAATCTGCTCCACCAAATCCTTGGGTGTGGAAGTTTTCGGCAATCCATGCTTCATTCACATCCTTCCATCCATCCTCAGATAGTTCAACAAACTTCTCCAGAGTCTCTTCTTTTGATAAACCATACTGTTTCATGTAGATATCTACCGCTGTCAGCAATTTCCCCTCCTTGTTCTCGCGCTGCATCATCAACGAAAAAAATCGGAGAAACTTTGTTAATAGAGGTGCTCCCTTCATAGCCTGCCAAGTTGTCCACAGATCGGCTCATCTTAGTTGTAGCTATAAGAATTTTAGGATGATTGCAAATCCACTCAATGGTTTCTTTGGAGGCAGATTTCATGCCTGGGATCATTGATGTGAACGTCACATGGATGCAGCTCGTTATCACTGTATTCGCAAAGTACTCTTCAAACGTAGGCAATTTTTGTCGTCCCGTAAACCACTTGAGCTCTTTGCTGTAAGCTCTAGCAAGTTGTTTCACCTTCACATGACGACCTTATATATGTTAATGATAAAGGAATTGCTAGTGTAACTCACAAGAAATAACATCAAAGAAGTTAAGAGAATTAAGAAATAGTAAAGCAGAAATTCAAATGTAAAAAGGACTATAAAGAAGCATCAAATATGCTCAGTATAATGAATGATACTGAAATATTTAATTACCCTGTCTTTGGTTATTGAGTTTTATTGAGACAAGGACTAAAAAAATATTTTTCTCGCTTGAAATGGTAGTCGTTAATTGTTCATGAAAGCCGACAAAAGTTTGGTTCTCACTGTTTCTTTGGCGTAAGGAACTGCAAATGGTTTTCCTTGTTTGGCAGCTTCACGTTCATAGTCATCATATATACTCAAAATAAATCTGTAAACAGTTTTCATGCATTCAGGAAGTTGATCGATTTCATTAATATCCCACCTGAGAAAAACAACATCAAGTTGACCTTACTAGAAATGAAGTGCAATCTACTTATTAGTTGAACTTAACTAAAATGCAAGCGAAAAAGATGGCCAATTTTCCATAGTTTGAAGTGACATATATATATATATGCGTGTGTGTGTTTGGATGTATATTATATGCATGTGTGTATATGTGTATACATATGTGTGTGTATATGCATGTGTATGTAAGTGTGTTTATATGTATACCTTTCTAAAATCCCAGTAAAAAGTTCAGCTTCTTCTAGCGTAGCATAATTATCATATGTATCATCCATTATTGCAACCATTTGTGTGCCTTTAGTAACTGATGTCCGAACATATGAGTACTGAGGTTCAAAACGGAATGCCACGCCCCAAAGACAGGACTCCACCAATCTATCTCTCGCGTATGGAAGTTTTGATTTCAGATCAAATTCGTCCCACCACCTTTAGATCATTAAAAAATAACTTTATACGAATATCACATACACATATATATGTAGGAGTGTTAGTTTACTAATTAAATAATAAAATTAAATGATTACCTGTAGAGTTCATAAAGCTCTTTCTTGTACATATTTTGCAAATAATTGAAATCCAATTTAGCTAGTTTTAGCAGTACTTCATTCTTTGTTTCATCTTTTTCATATAAGGAAATGTAAAGACACGTTTCTATTCTTGGAACACTCCTATGAAGTGGTTGCTCTAGAGAATGCCTCACTTGGTCCTGGAAGGGAGGCTTCAATTGATGTACCATATATTTCAGATGATTAGCGGTGAAGGCCAGAGCCTCTTCTAAGATTTCTTCACCATGGATCCTAACATGTGCTACTTCATACAAGCTTAGCAATCCCTTGGCATCACTATTAAGGGCTTTCTTGAATTTTTTGTCCTCATCCTTAAACTTGTCAAAAGCATCTGTTTTTTTACAATGTCACTTGATGATCAATTATGTTAAAATTTTCACTCATGCTCTATTAAACTTTGCACGCGAGTGAAGATAGGGAGCAACGTCAAATTATGACATACTAGAAAAGACGTGATGGCGATGTTGTCTGAGCAGACGAAATTGAAGTGCAATAGCGAACAAATTATAGTCTTCTTGGTGTTGGAACTTGAAGATTTCATGGAGTTGGTCTTCAATTTCTCGCTCAAAGTGATATGCAACTCCCAAACGCTCAAGAGTGTCGATGAATACTAGTATGTCAGTTATTGTATTTCCTTTAGCCATCAGCATGCTCCTTTATCTTTCAGTGCTTCAATGGCTTCTGTATACTTCTCCTCTACCTGTAGCGCCAATCTTTGTTTATCATTATACAAAATGCATACATATATATATCATGTAAAATATTCTTAAATTAAATGGGTGTTGTCATGTTTATGTTAAAATAAGAGGCTAGCTAGGGATGAAAGAATAAAAGAAAATAGACAATATGGAGTATAGATTATGACATCATACACTCGTGTATTCACACTACATGGCAAGTATTGTGTTAATGACAAAATCTAATGTGAAATTGTTAGTACATATTAAGTGATAATAAATTTTATTTTCTTAAGGATGATTCTTTTTAAGTTGACAATATATAATTTTTATTTTTTCAAAATATATAAGTAATGGTAAGAAGAATTAACTAGTATACTAATTAAGTTGTCATTATTAATAATTAGTGTATATTAATGACAATAAAAATTAGTACTATGATTTGTGACAAGATTAGTATACTAATTAAGTTGTCATTATTAATAATTAGTGTATATTAATGACAATAAAAATTAGTACCATGATTTGTGACAAGATTTTCATCAAATTAATGTTCAATTGATTATCAATAGTAACAATTTGAACATAATTCTTGTCACTGTTGAATTTATGAAAACTGTTTATGAAAAAAAGTTTTTTATTGCTTAATATGTATAATTAGCTAGTCAAAATTTTAATACAGCCAGTACTTAATACTTTGTTACTAATTATTTTCTGTTGCCTCGTACTATATATCATGCAGGCATACATGCTTATGTTTACAGAACAAACCCGTATCTAGCTACGTGAAATACTTTCGTATCAAAACGTACAGTATGATATATATGCATGCCATGTTCTAGTGATTGTGCATGACTCTAACTGTTAATTGATCTAATTAAGAAATAGGGTATATATATTATATATAAGCTTGCGTTCATGCATGCATGCATTTGTGTTCTGATCATAACCCAGCTGTACCTTATCATAGTCCAATGAAAATGAGGTAGTGCAGAAATCAACCCACATTCTTAGCGTAAAACTCGAAATGGGCAGGCGGGCAGAACTTGAAGTGGCAGCAGCTGGCCCCATATTTTATGGGTTAATAATCAAATTAGGCCTATGATATATCTGTCTATCTTTCTTGCTTAATATGATTGATGATTTTGTGAAAGTGTCGAAGGAGAATGCACTATTTATAGTGCCATATGGACGGTGCATGCAAGGGTCCTTTGGGAGAGAATTAATCAGCCGACAATCTAACTTGGCTGATAGGTAGAAATATTGTATACTATAAAAATTACACATTGCAGTAAAGGTGTCTAATACTTTTGTAAATCATTGTTGTGAGCGTAAGTTGAAAAGGCATAAAGATTTTAAGTTGAATTGCAATGGTAGAAATTCTTTTGTGTCATGCATATTCTGTTTGAATATATATGTTACTAGAATTTTGTAAATATTAATATGGATAAATGGCACTTCATCCCCCAAATTTAATTGATTTGGCACATTGCAGCTCCCAAAAATAACTTAAAGGCATTTCACCCTTTCAACTTAAAGTTATTAGAACATTTTGCCCCCCAAATATAATTTTTGGCAAATTATATAATCGAAAAAAGGCTACTTTGTCATTTTCACTTTTCTCCACTTTTTTCCAGTTACAAAAAAGGAATCCAACTACTCTTGTCATTTCTACATTTTTCAGCTCAAAAATAAAGAAACTCATCTACCAAGATCAATAGCTTAGTTGTTTTCTCCTATTGTTTAGGAAATTAATTATTGATTGAAATATAATTAAATGAGTTTTAGTATACGTATTTTAGTTAGAAGTTTTTTTAGTTTTTCATTCATATGGTTGTGTTGTAAGTTATTTTCAAATGATTAATTCATTTTGTTATCTAGTAAAATTGTTCTGCCAACCACATTAAAGAAGCAAAACCACTAACCTTATTTATATTACTCTAAAATAAATTTTTCTTACTTTATAAAAGATATTTTTAGCAAATAGTAAATCTCATGCTTTATTTTAGAACTACTTAAATTATCTAATCCATCTTTAAAGAATCAAAATCATTAATTTTATTATTCATCTAAACTATGGTCATGTTAATTAGGAAGAAAAGAGGAAGAAGTGCTCACATATTACGTATATATATTTAAGTTGACAACTAATTTAACCTTTCGACTACAAATATAATTAATTAATTTAGCAAAGAAATACAATTTACAAATTAACTAATAAGGCTCTTATGGAAATATATACACAATAAATTACATAAAGTGTCACACAAATATGTTGAGGAAGATGAAAAAAGTGAAAATGATGAGAATAGTCTTTTCTTCGATCATATGATTTGCTAGAATATTTGGGGAATAAAGTATTCTACTAACTCTAAGTTGAGGAGGTGAAGTATTTTTTAGTTATTTTTGGGGGGTAATGTGCCAAACTAATTAATTTGGGGGGGAGGGGGGGGGGGGTTAAGTGCCATTTGCCCTATTAATATTGTATATGATCATATTCACACCATATATAAGTGATCATCAAAATCCTTTTATAATTCAAATATCAATCAAAAGTAATATATAATGATATTATTAGTATTTTTGACTTTTATATATGCCTTGTATCTAGTTTATTACATAAATATACTTTATATTATATTATTTTATTGTAAACAAGAAGTATGCTTTCACATTAATTTATTGCTTTGATTTATAATTAATAAATATATATTCTTTTGGATTTACACTGTATCCATCATGGCGTATGGAATTATAAATTATTTTCATCAAATATTTATGTTTTTAAAATTTATTTTTCTCCCTTTCTATTACTGTTGTCACCAACCGTATTAAACTCTACTATTAAATATAATATAGATATTAAGCAAATTGTATACTTACTACTTAACCATTTTAATTCCATATGCAGTTCAACTTAGCTATGTATTAATATATTAGCATGTACAAAAGTGTAGAAAAGAAATTATGTAAGACCATGGTTAAATGTGGATATATCTCAATCTATTCATTAGCTTATAAGAGAAATTACACGAAGTGTTCTTAAAATGAATAAAGTGTAATACTATTCTCTTACGTACGTACATCCAGAGGAATCTAAATAATAAAGGAAATTATTGAAAGTATCAGTACTAAACAATTCTACTGTTCCTTCTTAAATCTAGCCTAAGTTTGATGAAGATGCTCCATGGGAAGAACTTCCAGTTGATTATGCCATAAGACTTCAAGATGATGCCAGAGCTTATTTTGAACAATTCTACAATGAGAAGGTCAAAGTTACTGCTGATTCCATGTGGGGAGCCTCTCATTCATATTTCAATTCTAGATGGAATTCCCTTTCTCAGAATCAGATTCCTCAGAGTTCTGCTGCAATAAAACCTTGTTCATTTCCTGTTGTTTCTGCTATTTCTACTTCGTCCTCCAAGGGAAAAGAAAAGACAGATGATGATGGCAATAACGATGACATGTTCATTGATTCCCAAGATCCATATGAACTTGATAGCCAGTGTCAGTGGTAGAAAAAGATGGGACTTTCGGCTGAACCTGACAACCCACTAGCTGGAATTCCCTATCAAAGTAAATCAACTGATGTTTATGGTCCTTTTCCCCCCGATTTTATATCTTAATAAGCATTATTGTACTAAATTTGGTGTGCTGTCAATTCTGATTATACTAGTTAGGTGAGGTGTTGTACTACTTCTTGCTTTATCAGCATTATTATCCTATTAGTCCAAAAAAGTCAAAAATAATTATACTAGATGTCTAAATAGTGTCTGATGTCTTTTTTGTCGTTTATCCATCGTTATACTTTTTAAACAGTATCAATCCCTCTATAAAAGGATGGGTCTTGATACTTAGATTGGAAGCTGAAGTGAGTTGGAGAAAGCTTAATAAAATTTCTTGCGTGTTTTTGAATGTCTCTTCTACTTTTTTGCATTGCAATTCTTCATATTACCTTTATAATCTTCATCTTCTTCGCGAAATTCAAGTGTGCTCTGCAGTTGCTTTAAAAGGATGCTCTGCATCAGAAAGAATTTTATTTTCTTCATTCCTATCTAGTCTCTTTCCAAAACTTTGATTCTGAACGAAACAAGTATCTTATCATAAAAGAACACGCTTTTGTTGCTGCCCACAGTTGAAGCTTGTTTATTAACTGAAAAATGAATTAATATATACATATATATATATGTATATTCTGTTCAAGCAGTTTGACTTCACTGTAAAAGTCACAGGTATAGATTAAATTTCACCTACTTATGAAACACGCTTGGTTTGCAGCTATCAAATTGTACGATATATATAATATAATTTATTATATTATGACCTTTTGTGTCCGTGTCCTTTTAATTCATTGTATCAATTATAATTACCACTGTTTTGAAAATCAGACTAGACCGGTCAGTTCGATCGGTGATTGGAGGCCAGTCCGTTCCGATTGAGCAATAAAAATCGGTTATGGTCAAAATCGGTTAAAAATCGATTGAACTGGGTTCAGTTTTTTTTTATTTTTTTTTAATTTTGAATTTTTTTTTAAAAAAAGAGAAAACTATGTTGAAGATGATGATTAAAAATTTTAGATATGTAATTTTTTAAAACATAAATTTATTTTTTTCAAAATTTAATGAAGTGGTAGTTATATATACCAATGTTTATGTTTAATTTATTATTTTATTTTATTTAATATCTCTAAAACTATATCAAATATTTAACATAGAAGAATTTATTTTTACTTGAGTTGAAATATGAAACGAATGATTATTTAAATTAATATGAAATATTATTTTTTATTTATTTATAGTTAATTAATTTTTAAACATTATTATTTTCTAAGAAATGTATTTCAAAATAAGTAAGTTAATTTTTTTTTCAAATAATATTCTTTTTATATCAATAAAAATTTTATTTTTTAGTAATATTAAAATATTTATATATTTATAAAATTAAATTTAATTATTGCATCATACCAATTCGACTACTGATTGAACCGATTGAACTAATAACCAGTAATATTATCGATTGAATGTCCAGTCCAATTTTAAAAACATTGGTAATTACAATTTACAGCAACTAGCATGGTGCAGTGGACGATCGGAGTGGGTCCATCGGGAGGAAATTTAGTGCGGGGAGCCAATGTAATGATTGTTTGGCCGGTGATTTGCTTTTGATGGAAAAAAATAATGATAATGATATATGATATGACATTTAATTTTATTTTTTTTTGGGAGATCGTGTTTGGCCGGTTGCATGCCGTTTGGTTATGTATTCATTTTTAGTATTTTTAAAATTTAAAAAAATAATTTAAAATAAATTGTGTATAAATATATTATCTGAAAAATAATAATTATGCAGCATTTAGCAAATTATTGATAGATAAAGATAGTAATAATAAAATAAAAAAATAAATAGAGAAGATATATAAATTTACGGGAGACAATATATGGGCTACTAGGAATATGTTTTGGGTTAAAAATAAGTTAAAATTTTGATGAAAATAATGAAAAATTGTTGGTAATTCTTTTTTAACTAGTGAAAATGAATGAAAATAGGTTTAAAAATAAAAACAAACTTAGAGATATTTCGATTGAAAGGTGTTTTATTGGGTATTTATTGAAAATTATCTTAGAACTTAACAACATTTAATTGTCCAAATGCAATATAATATATATACACATACATGCAACTATATATATGCATGTGCACACACACATATATGTATAAATGTATCAACATTTTTATCATAATTTCTTTTCCTAAAATTAGGATTTTAAAATAAGTTTACATGTGTGTATGTGTGTATGTGTGTATATACACACATGTATTTTTGCATATTTACTTATAATTATTGATAAGGGCGGGTCCAACAGCCCAAAACCCAATGGCCTAATAAAACATCTTAGAGGTACAGATATGCCTATTTTGACCACAGAGGTCAGATTTACCTATCGGGAGGTCGATAAAAGTGAGGTAAGAGCATTAATGGCAACCTCTACCACCCATCGCGTTCGCATTTAGTATGCCTCAACAACTAGTCTATCTATGTTAATTGGTTTGACGACATATCACATTTGTATTAATGGCGATATGGATCCCCTCTCCGACCAACCAACCATTTGTAAAGTTTTGACCTAGGTAGAAAAGACCTATGTTGCTCCTACTTATGGGGAATAGTGTCTGAAATATATCAAGGAAAAACTCATCCTTTTACCCTTAAGTAAATACTATAAATACCTCATCCTACAGAAGTAATGGTAAGCCTTCACGCTCTCTTTGAGTTGTTACTCTATCCAATTATTCTCAAGCCAAAGTATTGACTTAACTATCAGAGGGTCTTAGCTAAAGACCCTCTCGGTTAGTCGAACGTTTGTTTTGTGTCTACAGGATTCAACTCACATTTTCAAATTCTATCTTTTGGTCGATCAGTCTCATCAGGTCGAGTTCTATGAGTCCACTATACTTAAATTAACATCATCATTTAGCGTTATCTATGCAACGTGGACCTTACAGCTAAAAATGGTCAACACTAGATGAACTACTTTTGAGAGATAAAGTGACCGTGGATCACCACTGCCACCACCACAGACTCAGCAAGTTGAAGGTCTTAATTCTCAACCAAAGTAGGTAGTCACTTTGACCATCCCCTATCTCATGTAAATGATCAGTGATCAAATTTTTGCCTAGCTTTTCACATAATTATCTGCTGTTTTGCAAAGACATAACAACCAACTAGTTGTAGCTGCTAGTGCTACACCACTTCCCTCATACTAAGAAGAGTAACTACCATGGGAGGATAGAATGAGAAATGAGAATCATCATCACCTCATTAGACAAAACTTGAGTCCCAGTTGATTTCCCCATGATGAACCATGCTACCAACCATGTGAAGAAATAGCAGATTCAGCAGAACATTTCTTTTGGCCCAATTGAGTCTAGCAACGTGAGAGGGTCAAATGCCATAGACCTCAGCCTAGTCGCGATATATCCAAAGCTAACAAGACAAATGGGAGGAAATTTCTTTTCAAGTTCAACAACTCAATAGGAGACTAGAAGAAATCTCAAGGAGAAATGTGGAGAAGACACAACTTGACAATACACAACTTTAGGAAATCATTGATGAATGCATCGCAATCAATGCAAAAGTTTCGATCGGATTACCCTGATATGATGGGTTAACTAACCACAACAAGCACCTCTAGCAATTTGAACACATGATGTAGTTGCATGGCCACAGTGACCACATACATACAAAAATATTGGTTACCACTTTTCAAGGAGTAACATTGGAGTGGTTTGTCAAACTCAAGCTCATATCTATATTTTCTTATGATTAGCTTTGTGACAAATTCTTCCACCAATTTGCTAATTGAAGAAGAGCAAAGTTGCCACACACTCATCTCTACATAGTAAACTAGAATGAGGATGAATCTTTTAGAGATTTGTTCTCCATATTCAATATTAAAATTTTGAAAATGGACAACCCCCAGATTGAATTTTTGGTTGATGTTTTGTTCTTGGAGCTGAGACATAAGGAATATGCTAATGTTTTGGTCAGGGAGTGACCACGAACAATGGAAAAACTCCTTGACCTCATAAAGAGGTGTATAAGTTAAGAAAAGATAAATAAAATGAAACATGGGAGAGGAGAAGTTAACAAGAAGAAGGGCAAGGACAGGGATGAAAGGCACTAGAAAGAAGGCCACCGTTCTCCAATAAAGCATTTTCACAATACGCTCCCCTCAATACTCTCAAGAAAAAGGTTTCGTTCACTATACATCATGATAACCTCTTAAAAAGACCAAGAAAGCTCAATGAGATACAAGCTATGAAGAAATCCAAAAAATATTACCATTTTTATTGGCAAAAAAGCCACAACATAGAGGATTGTTTTAACCTCCACGATGAGATTGTGTCCCATCAAACAAGGCTACCTCAAAAAATACATCGATTAGAAGGCCCTTCAAGCAATAGCTCAAACCGATGAGACTCCTTGTAAAGAATAGTCGGTTAACCTATGAAAAGAAGATAAGGGAAAGCAGAAGGTCAAGGATGACAAGTGCCCCCCTTGAGAGATGTTATTGATAAAATCACCAGAGGACCAATGGAGAGTGGGGGACTCCAAGTCAGGAAGAAGGCAGGCACAAAGACACCTGGAACCTAGTAAGTTGAAGCAAGCCATGCCAGTTTATCAACTTTCTACAACTGTGGACCTTATGACTATGTTTTTCTACATTTTCCCAAAATTTTTTCCAACCCCCAAAAAAAATTTAAAATGGAGGCACATTTTCCAATCTTTTCCCCAAAAAACTCAAATTTTGTACTCAAAAAATCCCTCCCAATTCACCCAAAAATCCAACACCTTAAAAATCATACCTACCTCCTCATTTTCTTACTCTACCTTTCACATTACTCATTTATTTATCACTCTCTCACTTTACTCATTCATATACACACACATACAAACGTATATAAAAATATTAAACTTTTACTAGTTAAAAAAATTTAAAATTCATGTTTACAAATTTAATTAAACTAATTGTCGAAAAAATGAATTAAATTTAATTTAATATTATTTATATTATTACTAAATAATTTATTTATTGAATAACGTATTAAATTAATAAATTTACTTATTAATTAAACAATGTATTTGTTATATTTAATATTTAATATTTAATGTACTAATTAAATATTACATTTATTCATTTAATAAATAAAGTAAGATGTTTTAATTTGATATAATAAATAAATAAATCTTCTTCAAAAAAATATTCTTCATTAAATATATCTTCACATTTATTTAAAATTATAATAAAAAATTTGATTATAGAGTGATACTTATGTAATAATCTATTAAGTTTAAAAAATAAATATTGATATGCTTAAAGTAATTGTTGAGAGAATTAATTAAATTTAAGTAAAATTATTTGATTATTACTAAGTAATTTATTTACTAAATAATATATTACTTAAATAATGAGTTAAAGTAATTAAATAACTTATTAAATTAATTTATTTAAATGACTTGTTATTTATATATTAATTATATTTCATATTTTACGTATAACCAAATGTTACATTTATTTATTTAATAAATAATTTAAGATGATGTAATTTCATATAACACAATATGTTTTTTAATTTGATGAATCATTATTATTAAGTCTTATATATAAAAATTATTATAAAGTTATTTATTAGATAAATAAATATATTTTATTTATACATAAATTGTAGGTAGTAAGTAGTTAAATAATTGTATTTTAATTAATAAATAGTAATATGTTTATAATAATGTATAGGAATTAAATTTTTTATAAGTCGATATTAATAATTATGATATAATTATGACATAAGCTATTTTTTATAATTAAGATATAATTACGATTTCATGAATAATTAATATTTATTCATATATATATATATATATTATTCCAAATAATACATCATTTACTAATATTAAATTTTTGTGATTCTGAGTAAAACACCACCTACATGGTTGGTTCTATTCTTTGTCTTTCTCCTTGAATTTTGAACACTTTCCTGATCTTGCATCCAGATGGTATCGGAGCCATGGTGCTTGAGAAGTGTATTGGTTTATGGAAGTCCAACACAGATCTATCCTAGTCAATATAATAAAAGGAAAAATACTGTTAAAAATAATGTGATTGAAGAATATGATATTCCGCATAATATTGATTTACTTAATAAGTGGACAATTCCTAGAGTTGAACCTATAGTTATATATCGATTAGGTACTTTTGAAAAACTTGGCTTAAAACAAGTAGTAAAAACTACTGAAGAATCTATAACATTAGATGGTGATGAAAAAACCATAAAATTGTTAAATAAATATGATATAGATCATTATAAAGAAAAATAATAGATTTATCCAATAGGTCTTGTACAAATTGCATTTAAACCTTTAACTCTAGAAAATTTGCCTGAGAGCTTTATAGCAACATTACGAAATGCTTGTAATCTTATTGGAAAAGGTCTTTAATGGGTATAATACAATCCAGTCCAGCTCATGGCCCTATTTATTTTGATGTCTATCATAATTTACAATTATCTTTAACTGATATTAATATACTTGATGCTCTTACACTAAATGTTAAAACACATGGTTATACTTATATTCCTCAAACAGAAGTTATATGTATTTATCATCGAATTTATTTTAAACCACTTCATACATTAAATCCACAATGTAAAAGTGTTAATAAACCTAATAATGAAACAGTTTTATTAGAAACTAACTTTAATAAATCTAATATTATGACAAGAAGACCTATAAAATGGGATGAAATAGTTTTTCCAGAAAATTGGATATTAGAAAGAGTTGTTTCTCCACAATCAATAATAAATCCAAATGTTACAAATATAATACAAACCCCTGATGGTACTGTACAAATACAGTTTGAAGAAAATAGAAGACTAATAAGATCTTCTTCCAAATCTAAAATATCTAGATCTCAGTCAAATACATCTTTGTATTCTCATATTTCACCTTTTGATGATATTGATCTCCCTTCTAGAGCTTCTACTTCAAAAATTAGAGAAATTTCTTCAAATGAATTTGAAGATCAACAAAATAAAGTAAATGAATTAAGAATTCCAAAAGACAATATTGTTAAAGGAATATATAATAATCAAGAACCAAAAATAACTGAATCAGAAATGAATTTCTTTGTTTAATGGATTTTGCAAAAAAAATTGATTTTAAACCTGGATCTCCTGCTAGGCAACTTATTAGGATAGAATTTGATTTACCCAAATGGGAACCATTTAGAAAATGATTTTTTTTGAAAATTTCACATCAGAAGACAAGAAAAAATTCCAAGATTAATTTTATTCTTTTGCTTCAAAAGAAAACAAAATTATTCCTTTTGTTTCATGGTTTATAACCAATTGTGTTGAAAATTATTTTTTCGTTATGGAAAGAAAATATAAATTAAGTGGTGGACAAGTTTTAAAAGCCATCTACCCACCTCAACAACCTTTCCAAATTGAAATTAATGATAAAATGTTATATTTTTTTGCATTTCAAAAACTTTTTGAAAATAAAACTCTTCAAATTATTACTGCTCAAATTAATAATTTAATTAAACAACAAAATTATGCTAGTATGTATCTAAATGTGTTAGGAGATCAAATTTCATTTCCACACAATAGAGTAGAAGGATTATATTTTTTAGTTAATCAAGTTAAAAATTTAATAAGTACTACTAGATTTAATCAAGGTCAATCTCAAGAAATAATAGCTACCCATAGCATACAATCCTCTCCTAAAATTCATAATTTCATATTAAAATCTATTTATGAACTAGAAAAATTACTTGATAATAAATTCGAAGGACTGAAAATTAATACTCTTAATAAGGAATTTGAAGAAGGTATTAATAATACTGACGATCATAAAAATTATATTAAAGAAGAAATTAATAAAATAGAAACATATATTGATAAAACTACTGTGAGGATGTATTATTATCCTAGACCTATTCCACAAGATGTCCTCCATGAAGAACAAGAATTTATTTTAAGTAATAGTTATAGTGGAAAAAATACTTATTAATGGAATCTTGATGGTTATATTAAAAGACAAATATATAATCTTGTCCATAGGATGCTTATGTATAGTACAATTTCTAAAAATAATGGTAATAGTGATAAAGTTGTTGCTAATATGATTGTTGCAGGCTTTACTGGCCAATTAAAAGGCTGGTGAGATAATTATCTTACTGTTTCTAATAGATCTAAAATCTTAAATTCAATTAAAAATGAATAAGGATATAATGTTGAGAATGTTGTTTATACTTTTGTTGTTAATATTATAGAACATTTTATTGGAAGATGGTTAGATAATAGTGAAAATATCATAACTTTATTTAATGGCTTAAATTGTCCTACTCTCACCTTATTTAGGTGGTATAAAGATACATTTTTATCAAGAGTTATGGAACTCCTTGAGTCTAATAGTTATCATTGGAAGTCTAAATTTATGGATGGACTACCTTCTTTATTTGCTGAAAGAATCTGAAAAAATCTTAGAAAAGGAGGTAGTAATATCGAATAAGATAATTATACTTTTGAAAAATTTATAGGTACTTTTTATTTTTGGAAAACTTATAGGTACTTGTATACAAGGAGGTTTATCCTTATGTAATGAGATTAAATTAAATCAACAAATTAAGCATCATAATATTACAGAAAGAAGACAATTAGGTAAATTTTGTGGTCAATTTGCTATAGGACAACCATCTACTAGTAAGCCTAACAGGTAGAGAAAAGAAAATAAATTATATAAAAAATATAATTAGAAAAGAAAATATAAAAGAAGAGAGAAAGAGAATGAAGAAAGAAAGAAAGAATAGAAAAGAAAAATAGAGCCGGTTTTAAATGTGGTAAAATGGGCCATTATGCTGATAAATGCAAAATGAAGAGGAAAAAAATCTTAATATTAACAATGAATTAAAGGATACTCTTTCCCAATTATTATTAAATTCTGAATCAGAGGATATTTCTAGTGATGATAGTTTAGATAATAATTCTAAAGAATCTTTAGCATCTGAAGATTTAAAAGCATTAAAGAATGAAGATTATATTTCTAAAGAAGAATGTTATGATTCGTGTCAACAAGGAAATCCTTGTTCTAAACAAGAAAGTGATAATGAAGAATTATACAAAATTATTGCTCAATTCAACGATTTAAATATTAATGATTTAAATAATGAAACTATAATAGAACTTTTAAAATTTATAAAGGATCCAGAAGTAAGATCTAAAATTATAGATCAAATTGAAAATACTCCTATTACTTATTCTAATAATTATGATAAAAATCAAGAAACTTATACTTCTCCTGAACCTTATACTATGGTTGAAGTTCAAAGAATTTTAAAACAAAGACAAAAAATTGAAACTTCTACTACAGTTCAAGATTTAAATGTTGAAATTAATAATTTAAAAAATGAAATATATAATCTTAAACAAGAAAATATTTTCTTGATGAAAGAATCTATATTCTAGAAAAAAATAGTTAAATGATGACTTTTCATGATAAGAGTGTTGAAGAAATTATGAGGTTTACTAATAATGATAACTTCATTCACACTTCTAATAATGATAATTTAATTCATACTCATAATTATGACAATTTCTTTCATACTACCAATGATGATAACTTCTTGCATACTCTTGAAATGATTGCATCTCATAAATGGTTTATAAAAATCAATTTACTTATTGATGATAGATTTCCCCAAAAAAAAAAACAAAAAAGAAGCTCTAATTGATAGTGGAACATATTTAAATTGCATTCAAGAGGGAATTATTCCTACTAGATATTTTCATAAAACTACACATTCTCTTAGTTATGTTAATGGTCAAAAATTAGATATTCAATATAAATTACCAAAAGCTTGTATTTGCAAAAACAACATCCGTATTGCTACAATTTTTCACTTGTAAAAATATATGAATCAAGATATACTTGGTACTTGTAGCATCCCACCATGGGATAGCACCTAAACTAAGGTACCACTCTAATTCAAACTTAATTCTCAGAGTTACAATTCACTAGAAGGCCCGTAAATTTCAAACGTTTCAAAGGTAAATATCGATTCAACTCAAACAAAACTAATTAAAATCACAAAACAGATGTATGATAAGAGATTTAGGGAACTTAGTTAAGTTACAACCTTTGTCAGATCATACCATCAATGCCATCTAACACTATAACCTTCAAAATCAAATTTACATATCACAACATCTCTAAGGTAAACAACACGTTCACAAGTTCCATACTTAACTATGCATTAATTCTATTACAAAACAACCATGCACTTCGTACCAAACCTGGCATCCATTAGAGCCCATCCCTGTTTGAGAGATTATGAAATACATCGAGGTAAGTCTAAAGGCTTAGTGAGGGATAAGTAAAAGTAATAGCAGGGTTTATCGAAGAGGAACTCAACTCGATAAAATATAATTTTATCCGGCTGAATATAATAAAATTTAGAAAACAGACAGTACAGAAAAGCAAAAAAAAACTCTCCTACCTTATTGCTCCAAGAATAGATTACAAGCAGATACAAATCATTTAGGCAATTCAAACCTAAAGCATATGCATTCCAAGAAAAGGCTATAAGACATGCATTGCAAATTCACCTTATACTAAATAGACAAAAATTTCACCTAAGCATAACAACTTGGTATATGGCAAATGCCTATACGAAACTATATAGTGCACCATTGATACCTAGGGGAAAATCCCTAGCATATCGCTCATACCTAAGGGAAAATCCCTAGTGTACCATTGACACCTAGGGGAAAATCCCTAGTGTGCCTTGCATAACCAAACAGATCACTTAGTATGGACCTTAGCCCACATAATCACCGTATAGATAACAAAAATAATCGCTTATATAGATGCTATGGGGAAATCCCTAGCACACCGTCGATTTCATATTAATATTACAGAATAAAATAAAACAGAACAAAAATGCTGCCAAGGCAATAAAAAGCAGTAAACAGAACATAGATAAGCCAAAATGGCTGATAAACATAAAACCGATAGCAGATATGCCGATAAGGCAACAAATATAGTTCATACAATACAAGTATGATGCAGACAGATATCATAATAATAGGCAATAGACAGAGATTTTGGGCGCTAAAATAGATAGAACACAGAATAAATATTAGAGACTACCCTCACATGGGTATTCAAGCTAGATAATTAGTAACAAATAATAGGTCAAATCTCCAACAAATTCAAGTGTGTATAGAACAAAAAAACCTATACAAGGGCTCATCACAATTAATTGATAAAGAGAAAAGTGTTGGATTGGCAGATCCTCACATGGGTTTCCAAAAAATATGAGTACGCTTAACAAAGCAATAACCCAAGTTGGAGGAAACCTCACCTCTTGTAGTTTCAATCAGTAATAATCAAAGCTAAAATCTACTACTCACCAGTACCCAGCTCATTGTCACCTAATAAGGAAAATATTCCAAGAATCAAAATTCTTGTTTAACACTAGCAACCTTCTAAAAATGCATCAAGCATTCTAATGCCTTATCTGTCTAGATGATATAGATTAATATCCTTCTTCACAAAATTCTCCAGAATCAACGTTTTCAACTTATCTATGGCAGTCTAGATTAATTCCAAAATAACATTATTTCTACGATAACAAATCAAGGTATTATAATCTTAAGCAATACATATGCATTAATCTCTAGTTAAATTTCCATTTTAAACACCATTTAACGCATATTAGTTCCCAATATCAAAATTAAAGTTCAACTTAGTATTATCTACAAATTGAGTCTAAAGTTCGTATCTCCCAACTCTATATTACTCGCATGGGAAATCAATTCATAGAGGCACACATATCATCTCTAAAGCTTGTTCTAGATAAGGTACAATATTTGCATGCATGCACATATATATAACATGCAACAACCAAACATAAATCCAAATTTCACCACTGAGGGTTCAAAATCATAAATCAATAGCACATGGATGATCACTGCATCGAGATGAACAAACTATCACTCTGGCGCCATCAATCCACCACTGCCAGCCGTCATCTGTTGTCATCCACTTTCATCAAAAAATCCAACAATACCACAGAAATGTTCCTCTTGATGAGAGGATTCCAATGTAGCCTTTAGTCTTGAATTTCAAGCAATGTAGACACCAAAATGGGCTAAAACAGTTGCATTTCTCTCTCTCGCCGCCACTCTTTGATCACCGCTTCGTCATTATTGAAGTTATCATGCAACACTTCCACAGTGTTCCCCTCAATAAATACTTCCTAAACTACCCTTCATACTTGTCGATGGTCACCAAAAAATGAGAAACCCAATTGGCCACTGTGAAGCTCTCTTTCTCAATTTCTCTCGTGGCTGCTGTTCAGAGGTCATCAACCATGCATAGAGGTGCAAGTATGATCGAAGGATGGAGGGGAAAGGAGTAGTTAGTGTGGTTTGAGGAGGTTCTGGCTGGTGAGAAGGATCACCGATGATGGTGGTCTCAGCTAAGAAAAAGAAGAAAGAAAAGGAAAGAAAAATGAGGAAAAGGGGAAAGAAGGAAATGAAGAAAAAAGGAAATAGAGCTGCCGTTTTAGAAATCTCATTTTCAAATTTTTCAATTTAGTACCTCAAAAATTTATGTTATGCAATCATGCCTTAAGATTTTAGGAAAATTATGATTAACCCCAATTGACTTAGGATATCTCATTCAAACCCCAAACTATTCAAAAATTTACACAATTAAGTCTATAAAAATTATAATTTAACCCACAAAACTTTTTAAAATAATTAATAATATGAAATTCATAAAACATTCAAAAAATGACAAAATCATATGTTGTAAATAAAATCAATAAAATTTTAGAGGTGTTATAGACCTCATCCTCTAAAGGAATCTAGTCCCTAGATTCTCACTTGAATATTGAAATAGCTTGGGATATTATTGGTGCATGAGATCTTCCTGCTCCTAGGTTGTTTCTTCAATATTATGATTGTGCCACAACACCTTCACTTGAGAAATCTTTCGATTTCTAAGTTCTCAAAACTTTCTATCTATGATACAAATTGGTTGTTCCTCGTATGTTAGATCATCTTTTAGTTCCATGTGCTCATAAGATATGACATGGGATAGATCCAGGTAGTAGTTTCATAGCTGCAACATATGAAAGACATTATGTATTTTGACTAAACTTTGGGGTAACACTAGGCGATAAGCTGCTGGTCTAATTTTTTTGCATATTTCATATGGCCCTATATATCTTGGACTCAATTCTCCACCTTTGCCTATTCTTCTAACCCCTTTTTGGGGCAATACCTTGAGAAACACTCGATCACCAACCTCAAATTCCAGATCATTCCTTCATTTATCAACATAACTTTTTTGTTGGTCCTAAGCAGCTTTCATCCACTGTTTTATAATATGTACCTTTTCTATTGTCTGTTGGATCAATTCAAGCTTTATAATTCCTTAAAACTCTTCAATGGTACCCTTACATTCCACTAAATCCTAATATAGTAAGGATGACACTTCCAATTGTACAGTGCTTTATATGGTGCCATTTAAATAATAGACTGATAACTATTATTGTAGGCAAATTCAATCAGAGGTAGATGTCGAGTCCAACTTCCACCAAAATCTAGAACACAAGCCCACAACATATCCTCTAAAATTTGAGTAACTCTTTTCGACTATCCATAGGTTTGAGGCTGAGCAGTCGAGCTAAATTGGAATCTTATTCCCAAATGTCTTTATAAACCCTTCCAAAGTCTCGATATGAATTTTGGGTCCCGATCAGACACAATACTAATTGAGATTTCGTGCAATCTGACAATCTCCTTAATGTATAATTTTGCTAATATTTTAACCTTATAGTCAGTTTCAACTGGTAGAAAATGTGAGGACTTTGTTAATCAATTTACTACTACCTAAATACTATCATAATCTCCTCTAGCCTTTGGTAGACCGATTACAAAGTCCATAGTTACTTGTTCCTATTTCTAGTCTGGGATAGAAAGTAGTTGCAACAATCCTGACAGTTGCTCATGTTCTACTTTTACCAACTGGCAAGTTAAGCATTTCTGCACAAAATCTACCACATCCTTCTTCATCCCATTCCACCGAAACTACTTCTTCAAGTCTTAATACGTCTTGGTTCTTTTGGGATGTACGATGTACCTTGTGTGATGTGCTTCTTCTAATAGCCTTTCTTTCAACTTTTTTGGTATGCAGATTCTTTTTCGATAAAGTAGGGTACCTTGGCTATCCGTGCCTAACTTAGAATCTCCAAAACTTCTAATCATTTTTTTCTGTTTCAACATCCATTTCTCTCTGGCTTAAGCTTGCTGAATTTCTTCATATAGTTCAAGTTGTACTTTGACTCATGTAATCTAAACTTATTATTTTAGTCTTATCATAGCACTTGCTTTCAACTTTTTTGATATCTTTGTGCCTTGGAGATGAGCTATTCCTGCCTTCCGATTCAAAGCATCTGCTACTACATTTACTTTTTCAGGATGATAATCAATGGGAAAGTCATAATCTTCTTGGAATTCCATCTATCTTCACTGTCTCATGTTTAAAGTCTTTTGTGAATGTAGATACTTGAGGCTTTTGTGATCTATGTACACTTCAAATGTAGCCCCATAAAGGTAGTGCCTCCATTTTAACAGTGTAAAAATAACCACCGCCAACTCTAGATCATGTGTGGCGTAGTTTTCCTCATAAGGTTGTAGCTTCTTAGATACATAGGCAATAACATGCTCTTTTTGCATCAACACCATCCTAATCCTTTATATGAGGCATCTATATACACCATAAAATCTCTCCCATCTACGAGGGCTAAAACTGAAGTCGTAGTTAGACGGTCCTTCAGTTCTTGGAAGCGCTTTTCGCATTCCGCGTTCCAAACAAATAGCTCATCTTTCTAGGTTAACTTGGTTAGTGGGCTGGCTATCTCAGAGAAGTTTTGAACAAATCTTCAATAGTAACCGGCCAATCCCATAAAGCTTTGAAGCTCTGTAACATTCCCAGGTCTCTTTTAATTGGCAATCACTTCTATCTTGGAGGGGTCAACTTCTATCCTATTTTGAGTGATTACATGACCCAAGAAGGTTACTTTCTCTATCTAGAACTCATACTTACTAAACTTGGCATCCGTCTGATATTCTCTTAGAGTTTTTAGAACTATGTATAAATGCTTTCTGTGTCCCTCCTTAGACTTAGAGAAAACCAAGATATCATCAATGAAGATGACCACAAATGGATCCAAATAGGGTCTGAATATTTGGTGCATCAAATATATGAATACCGCTAGGGCATTAGTTAGGTCAAATGGCATCACCATGAATTTGTAGTAGCCATATCTAGAATTGAAAACAGTCTTTGGGATATTTTCTTTTCTAATTTTTTGTTGGTAATACCCCTGCCTCAAATCTAACTTCGAGAAGATTCTTAATCCTTGTAGGAGGTCAAATAACTCTTCCACATAGGATAGTGGATACTTGTTCTTGATGGTGACCTTGTCCAATTCTTGGTAATTGGTGTATATCCTTAAGGACCCATCATTTTTCTTGACAAATAGCACCAAAACTCCCTAAGGAGATATGCTAGGTTTGATAAACTTCTTCTCTAACAAATTCTATAGCTAACCCTTCAATTTCCTAAGCTCGATAGGTGCCATCCAATATAGAGTCTTGGAAAATGGTGCAACCCTCGGGAGAGTGTGAATAACAAACTTTATCTCCCTATCAGGGGGTAGCAAGTTTAACTCTTCAGGAAATACCTCAGGGTATTTCACTACTACTTTTATTTCTTCAATCCTGACTGTGTCTCAAAGTTTGTTGATGAGGTATGCTAGGAATCCTTATCCACTCTCATTCAAAATCTGTCTAGATTCTATAGCTGATATGATTGATACGTAGGAGTTTTATCTATGGAAGGATATGAAGATATCAACGTCCCTCCCCCGAGTGTAACATATTTAGTGAAACAATTCACTTGTGCTTGATGGTTGTACAGCCAATCCATTCCAAAAGTTATATCACACCCTTAGATGAGCATTTGTATTAAATTAGCTAGACATACGCAGCCTTCAATCATAATCAGGCAATCTCAATGCATGACATCAGTGACTAACCCTACTCCCAAAGGTGTTCTCACTTCTACTTGATATGCCATGGTTTCAAGTTTCATATTCAAATTTTTGGAGAATTTAATAGATATAAAAACAATGGAAAGTTCCAGGGTCATATAATACTTTACTAAGAGTTTTGGAGATAGTAATCATACTTTCTACTACCTCATTAAGGTTTGGTGCAACTTTTCTAGTTAGGTCATAGGTACAGGCTTGAATCTTTTGCTTTTCTTTTCCAGTAGGAACTAGGCCTTTCTTCCCTGGGAAATCTAAAAAATGCTCGCTACTACTACATCATAGGCATTTACCCTATTTCCACCAACAATTTGCTTTCTCATGACCACCTAACCCACAGAATCTACAGTGCATGTACCTTATCTTGAGCCTGATTCACCATCCCATTTGTCCAAGGAATTCTCTTGGTCATAACCTCAACTTGTGGCCTTCACTATTTCTTACTGGTGCCACTCGATCGACCAGGAGACGGTCTCTTCTTTTTACTTTTATCTTCGATTTTCATGATTTCTTGCAGCTTCGACTCTAATTGTAGTGCCTTACTAACTGCTATGTTGAAATTTGGCAAATCAAAGATAGCTAAACCCCATCTCAACTTTAGCTGTAATCCTTAAATAAACTATTAAATTTGTTGACCTTCATCATTATGGACATAGGGCACATATTATAAAAGTTTGCTGAAGGTTGCCTTTTACTGACTAATAGTTTGGTTTCCTTGAATCAAGTTCATGACTCATGTTTTTTAGACTGCTTAACCATTAGGGGTATATACTTATCTATGAATTCTTTGGTGAAATTGCCCTATGTCCTCTGGGTTCCTGATGCTACCCAACGATGATCTATCATTTTCCACCAACTTCTAGCAGGTCTCGTTAGGAGAAATGTGGCGAACTGCACCTTCTGTTCGTCTGGGAAGCATAAGGTATTGAATATGACCTCAAGGTCTTAAACCCTAAACCTGGTACATTTTTACCCAACCTGCGGG
Organism: Jacaranda copaia; assembly: GCA_014898725.1. Lineage (NCBI taxonomy): Eukaryota > Viridiplantae > Streptophyta > Magnoliopsida > Lamiales > Bignoniaceae > Jacaranda > Jacaranda copaia. The sequence goes on from JACGDI010005216.1 coordinate 603,315, forward strand.
TACCTAAAAAAATATGGGTAATGGGCCTTATTTCTCTAACTCCAAAAATTATGGGTAATTTTACCCGTACCCAATTTACCCGCCGCTTTTTAGCTTAGCCCATGGGTACTGCAGGTAACCCATTTTTTTTAATATTTATATATATAATATATATTTACATATTAATACTTATAACATATTAAATTAAAAATTATATCCTAAAATAAAACCTAAATAATTTGTGCTAGAACTTGGTTGTGTGGTTATGGTGTTGATGGTAAGTTGACTAAGGTCTTTTACTTTATTAGCAATATTGCCTATTTCTTTTTAAATATTTGTTATTGAGCATTTATTCTTTTGTAGGTGATGATAAGCTAAGTGATGAACAACTTGTTGTGCATATTCCCATAGATGCAACATCTTCTTCCACAAGAACAACAATATTTGATTAATATTTATACTTTCAATTCAAAAACGTTTGGCATGTAATGGAATTTAAGTCTAAACATTTGAATGTGATGTACTTTAAATTTGGTAGATTTTGAATACTTAATATGTAAGTTTTAACTTTTAAACTACAATATTATTAATATGCTTTAGGTATTTATTCAATTTAATGTTTGAAATTTGTAGCCTTTTTTCCAAATTTTATTTAGTTAATATTTGAGTAATATCATGTAAGTTACAAGATGAACATTAATTTATCTTTAAATATAAAAAACATTAATAGGTACCCACAAGTTGCCTGTTTCCCGTGAGAATGGGTAACTGGTGCCTTACCTCGTATCCAATAAAAAATAGAAAAATTTATCCAACCCGTGATTACCTGCTCCTGGGTTACCGGTGGGTTACCCATTACTAGGTCCATTCAACCCATTCTTTAGCCTTTTGGTCATTTGGTTCTCCATAGAACTTAAGGGGCTGAAAATGAAGAAATCTTTCCAGAGCTCGATCTTCAACCACAGGTTGAGTTGGTGGCCTGACTTTTGGCTCTCTTTGATACACAGGACCTATTGGCTACCCAATTGAAGGAGTTTGTGATACCTCCTCTCTCTGCTCAACCCGAGAATAAGTGGGAACTCTTTGTCTAGGAGCATGATGATCCTAAAATTGTTGCCTAAGAGGTTTTCCTCACTGACAAAATTGGGGTGGTGCAGGTCCAGGGACACTACCATGGGATGCCATCACAATCTCAAGATTTCAGGAATATATCTCAACCTGTAATTGAAAGTTGAAATTAACATCCCAATTCTCAACATCCCTTCAACAATTCAAGTTTTGATAAAAAAACAATATAAGTTAAGTAAACTTTCAAAACTCGTAACAGGAAGAAAGATTAAAAATAATTTCCCCAAAATTCATACATTATCATAATATAAGTTAGCAATAGCAAGATCACATAAGCATATATATAAATTCAAAAGTAGCAAAATTGGCTATGCTAACGATACGCCCAGTCGTAAACAAAATGATAGGGCGTAAAAAAAGAAAGAGAGAGGAAGAAGATCAATCACAGTCATGAAGTTATCAGCTGGGGTTACAAAGTTTGATAGTTAGAGGCCATCATAACTACTGCTCTACTAACATACTATGATACTACGACACTAAAACCTATATCTAATCTTTCTCATCAGTGATGTTAGATATCTTGCTCGCCTCATTAGACATCTCATTTGTCTCATTGAACATCTATTGATCTTCTTTATCAGCTATCTCAAGTGGTGCCATGACTGGGGGTTCTGGAATAATATCTATTTTAAGGGTTTCTTCAGGTTCTTCTTTAGACTCCTCATCCGATTCTTTCTCTGGTTTAGCCTCTGGTTCTGCCTCAGGTACTAGTGCTTACTCTTGCTACTGTAAACCTTATCCTTGATTAGGAGCGGGGGTCCAATAAATGCTTGATGGTCCGACCTCTATGTCTATCCTGGGGCCAACACCGATGGCTTGATCAATAGCCCTACAATAGTAGTCCATCACTCTACCCATCTCATCTACCGTTAGGTGGGGAACATGTACTAATTTCCTATAATCATTTTGTAGAGTTTGAAATGTTACTTCTATGTTAGCCCACAAAGATCGAAGCTCTTGAATTTGCACCTCAACTATACTAACTCGAAGGCGGTCTCGCTCAAGGTCACCCACAACCTAGTCGTATAGGTAGTCCTAAGCACCTAACATTCCTTTCAAAGTGAGCACCTCTTCTTGGGCCTGATGAAGATGTTCATGTTGCCCGTAGCATTTTTCTTCCAGGGTTCTACAGATCTTTCTAAGGTTCTTCCTTTCTTCTTTCAACTCCTTGATCTTGTCTTCAAAAGTCTCATTATTCTGGTCATTTGTAAGTGCCTTTCTCTTGTTAGAGCTACTGGCCATCCTACAATAAATCCAAGAATTTTATCTCAACAAAATAAACAATATAATCTAAACTCAAGCTTTAAGATCCTACTATTCTCTATCGGTCTAACTGTAACCTAATAGTCTTATCATCACCTTAAGTGCACATTCAAAATAACCTAAATAGAGGTTACTATGAGTTCTGTCGCATGTTCATGCCTAGGTCATCTAAACCTAAGCTCTAATACCACCTCTATAGCACCCCATCTCGAGATAGCACCTAAATTGAGGTATTACTCTGATTCAGACTTAATTCATAAAGTTATAATTCACTTGAAGGCTCATAAATTTCAAATGTCTCAAAGGTAAACACCGATTCAACTCCAATAAGACTAATTAGAATTGTAAAACAAATGTATCATAAGAGATGCAGGGAACTTAGTTAAGTTACAGCCTTTGACAGATCATACCATCAATGCCATTTTACACCATAACTTTCAAAATAAAATTTACATATCACAACATCTCTAAAGTAAATGACACATTCACAAGTTCCATACTTAACTATGACATTAGTTCTATTATAAAACAACCATGCGCTTCATTCCAAGCCTGGCATCCATCAGAGCCCATCCTTGTTTTTGAGATTATGAAATACATTGGGGTAAGTCCAAAGACTAAGTGAGGGATAAGTAAAAGTAATAGTAGGGTTTATTGAGGAGGAACTCAACTCAATAAAACATAATTTTATTAGGCTGAATATAACAAAATTTCAAAAATCAACAGTACAGAAAAGTAAATAGGAAACTCTCCTGCCTTATTGCTCCAAGAACATATTATAGGTAGGCAGAAATCATTTAGGCAATTTAAACCCAATGCATATACATTCCAAGAAAAGGCTATAAGACATGCATTATAGATTCACCTTATACTAGATAAACAAATATTTCACCTAAGTGTAATAGCTTGGTATATGGCAGATACCTATACGTAATTGTATAGCACACCATTGATACCTAAGGGAAAATTCCTAGCATATCGCTCATACCTAGGGGGAAATCCCTAGCGTATGGTTGGCACCTAGGGGGAAATCCCTAGTTTACCGTTAACACCCAGGGAAAAATTCCTAGCATGCCCCGTATAACCAAATAGATCGATCGGTATGGCCCTTGGCCCACAAAATCACTGTATAGATAAATAGAAATAACCGCTTATATAGATGCCTAGGGGGAAATCCCTAGCACACCATTAGTTTCATATCAACATTACAGAATAGAATAGAACAAAAATGCTTCCAGGGCAACAAAAAGTAGTAAACAGAACATAGATAAGCTAGTATGGCTGATAAATATAGAACTAATAGTAAATATGCTGACTACGCAACAAATATAGTTCAAATAGTACATATACAATACATATATATATCAAAATAACATTAAACGGATAAAGGTTCTGGGCGCCAGAACAGATAGGAAATAGAATTAATATCAGAGATAACCCTCACAGAAGTATTCAAATTAGATAATAGATAACAAATAACAGGTCAGATCTCAAATAAATTCGAGTACGTATAGAATAGAAAAACCCACATAAAGGCTCATCACAATTAATTGATAGAGAGAAAAGTGTCAGATTAGCAGACCCTCATAGGGGTTTCCATCTAATACGAGTAAGCTTAACACAACAGTAACCTAAGTGGGAGAAAACCTCACGTCTTATAATTTCAATCAGCAACAATCAAAACCAAAATCTACTACTCGTCAATGCCCAGCTCGTCATTACCTAATTAGGAAAATATTCCAAGAATCAAAATTCTTGTTCAACCCTAGTAACCTTCTAGAAATGCATCAAGCATTCTAATGCCTTATCTATCAGGATGATTTAGATTAATATTCTTTTTCACAAAATTCTCCAGAATCAATATTTTCAAATTATCTATGACAATCTAGATTAATTCCAAAATAACATAATTTCCATGATAACAAATCAAGGTATTATAATCTTAATCAATACATATGCATTAATCTCTAGTCAAATTTTCATTTTAAACACCATTTAACCTATATTAGTTCCCAATATCAAAATTAAAGTTCAACTTAGTATCATCTACAAATTGGGTCCGAAGTTTGTATCTCCCAACTCCATATTTCTTGCATGGGAAATCAATTCATAGGGGCACACATATCGTCTCTAAGGCTTGTTTTAGACAAGGTACAATATTTGCATGCATGCATATATACTATAACATGCAACAACCAAATGTAAATCCAAATTTCACCATTGAGGGTCTGCAATCAAAAATCAATAGCACAGGGATGATCATCGCATTGAGATGAACAAACTGTCTCTCCACCACCAAAAAATCCAACACCACCACAAAAATGTTCCTCTCTATGAGAGGATTCCAATTATGCCTTCAATTTTGAATTTTAAGCAACATAGATGCCAAAATGGGTTCATCGTCAATGAAGCTACCATGCAACACTTCCATAGTGTTCCCATCGATAAATACTTCCTAAACTACCCTTCAAAACCATTGATGGTCACCCAAAAATGAGAAACCCAATTGGCCACCGTAAAGCTCTCTCTCTCTCTCTCTCTCTCTCTCTCTCTCTCTCACTCAATTTCTTTCATGGCTGCTCTTTGGAGGTCATCAATTGTGCATGGAGGTGCAAGTGTGATCGAAGGATGGAGGGGAAAGGAGTAGTTGGTGTGGTTTAGGGAGGTTTTGGCCAGTGAGAAGGATCACCGGTGATGGTGGTGTTAGCCAAGAAAAAGAAGAAAGGAAAAAGAGCTACCATTTTAGAAATCCCATTTTCAAATTTTTCAATTTAGTCCCAAAAAAATTTAAGCTATGCAATCATGCCCCAAGCTTTTAGGAAAATTGTGATTAACCCCAATTGACTTGGGGTATCTCATTCAAACCCCAAACTATTCAAAAATTTACACAATTAAGTTTATAAAAATTATAATTTAACCCACAAAATGTTTTAAAATAATTAATAATATGAAATTCATAAAACTTTAAAAAAATGACAAAATCATATATTGTAAATAAAATCTATAAAATTCTAGGGGTGTTACAGTATCCCATTTTTAAATGAAATATTTCCTATTAAAAATATTAATGAAAATGGTTTTGTAGGAACTTTTGAAGAAAGAGAAATAAATTTTCAATTTTTAACTAAACCTTTTACTAGCGTTCTTAATCAAATTCATGATTTGTTAATAGCAAAAAATCGTCAAATAAATTTTCTTAAAAAAGAAATAAATATTTTAACTATTGAGGAAAAACTTCAAAATCCTAAATTACAAGAAAAAATTAAATTAATAAATCACCAATTGTCTTTAGAAATTTGTAGTGATCATCCAAATACTTTTTGGAATAGATAGAAACATATTGTTAATCTTTCATATGAAGAAGATTTTGATGAAAAGAAAATTCCTAGTAAAGCTAGACCATGACAAATGCATTCTGAATATTTAGAATTATGTAAGAAAGAAATTGCTTCACTTTTACAAAAAGGCTTAATAAAACCTTCTAAATCTCCTTGGTCTTGTACTACTTTTTATTTTAATAAACATTCTGAACAGGAAAGAGGAATATCCTACCTTTTTATTAATTATAAGCCACATAATAATATTTTAAAATGGATTAGATATCTTATTCCTAATAAAAAAGATTTACTTGACAAACCATATGAAGCTGTTTTATTTTTAAATTTTGATTTAAAATTAGGATATTGGCAAATTTAAATAGTTGAAGAAGATAGATATAAAACTGCTTTTAATGTTCCAATAGGACAATTTGAACGGAATGTTATGTCCTTTGGTTTAAAAAATGCTCTTTCAAAATTTCAAAAAATTATGAATGATATATTCATTCTTTATTGTGAATTTGTTATAGTTTATATTGATGACATTCTAATTTTCTCTAAAACTACAGACATACATTTTAAACATCTTGATATTTTCAAGAAAATTATTATTCAAAAATGAATCTTTTTCAAACAAAAGTTAGATTTCTTGGTCATAATATAGAAAAAGGAAAAATTATTCCTATAAATAGAAGTATAGAATTTGCTTCCAAATTCCCTGATAAAATTAAAGATAAAACCCAATTACAAAGATTTCTAGGAAGTTTTAATTATATTTCTGCTCATTATAAAAATCTTGCAGAAGACACTGCAATCCTATATGATATGTTAAAAAGGATTGCCAAACCTTGGTTTGAATAGCATACTGAAGCTAAAAGAATTAAACAAAAGGTTAATAATCTTCCTTGTCTTATGCTTGCTAATCTAAATTGGGAAAAAATTATTGAAACTGTTGCATTTGATATTGATTGTGGATGTATTTTGAAACAAATACATCAAAATACTAAATAAGAATATCTTATTAGATTTCATTCAAGAAAATGGAATAATATCTAGAAAATTATGCTACTATTGCAAAAGAAAATCTAGCAATAGTAAAATGTGTTTTGAAATTTCAAGATGATTTATATAATCAAAA
>JACGDI010005216.1:617750-663145 GCA_014898725.1 Jacaranda copaia
TTCAAAATATCAAGAACAGATAAAGGCAAAGCAGAAGGAATCTCCTAATCCTTTCCAACATATTATAAGAAATACACAAATGAAAAAGGGATTTATCTTTGAAGAAGAAATGATGGAATCACATATTGAAGAGATGAAGAAGGATTTAAAAATAAATCTTGATGTTGAGATGGATAATAAATCAAATTCGTCAATGGCAACCTCTTCAAAATGAGAAAATCAATATACTTGTATTATGGAAGAATCACAAGATCCTTATGTAGATGAGGAGCCATCCATTGAAGATATTTTTGAGAGTTTAAAAGAAAATCTTAAAGATAATATCAAGAAAAAATCAAAAGAATCCACCAATAGACAGGAATGACCTGATAGCTGTGATTTATTGTAGACTTTTATAAAATCACTTTTGTAATAGTACTATTCAAATATAAAAATTTCACAAAATTTCATTTTACTCTTGTTGTTAGGTCCGGCCCAAGCATCTATAATTAGACGGCCTCTTCATTAGTTTTAGGTAGAACCCCCTAGAATCAATATAGTCTCTCTACCCTCATACTCTCAAAATTTCTCTGTAAATTTCTATCTTTGTAATATATTAAAGACTTGAAGTTTTTAAAAGTTTTCCAAGTACTTTTAAATTTTCTATATTGCATTTATATTTCTAGTTTTTATTTATTAGCTTGTATGTCAGGCTAATTTAATTCTATGTTAGGTTGCATAATCCTTTACACTAATTAGGCATAATGATTCTCATGTTGTAAGGATAAGTGTTTGGAAATATTTGAAAGGATAAGAGGTTAAGAGGGTTTCTGAATCTAAATGGGGGTTCAATTATGAAAATTTTCCTGTGCCTTTGTTTTACCTATTGTTGCTGAGAAAGGCATTTAAGGCTTTGTTGTGGCTTGACTAAGTTCATAACTAGGCTCGAAAATTTGTGATTCTAGGTAAAACACCGCCTACATAGTTGGTTCTATTCCTTGTCTTTCTCCTTGTTAAAAATAGTATAAGTGAAGAATATGATATTACTCATAATATTGATTTACTTAATACATGGACAATTCCTGGAGTTGACCCTAAAGTTATATATTGATTAGGTACTTTTGAAAAACTTGGTTTAAAACAAGTGGTAAAAACTGCTAAAGAATCTATAATATTAGATGGTGATGAAAAAACCATAAAATTGTTAAATAGATCTGATATAGATCATTATAAATAAAATAATAGATTTATTTATACAGGTCTTGTACAAGTTGCATTTAAACCTTTAACCATAGAAAATCTCCCTGAACGTTTTATAGCTACTTTACAAAATGCTCGTAATCTTAATTGAAAAAGGTCATTAATGGGTATAATACAATTCAGTCTAGCTCATGGCCCTATTTATTTTGATGTCTACCCTAATTTATAATTATCTCTAACTGATGTTAATATACCTGATGCTCTTACTCTAAATGTTAAAACTCATGGTTATACATATATTCTTGAAACATAAGTTATATGTATCTGTTATTGAATTTATTTTAAACCACTTCATGCATTAAATCCACAATGTAAAAAGGTTAATAAACGTAATAATGAAATGATTTTAATAGATACTAATGTTAGTAAATCTAATATTACTACGAGAAGACCTATAAAAGGGGATGAAATTGTTTTTCTAGAAAATTGGATAATAGAAAGAGATGTTCCTCCACAACCAATAATAAATCCAAATTTTACAAATATAATACAAACCCCTGATGGTACTGTACAAATGCAGTTTGAAGAAAATAGAAGACTAATAGGATCTTCTTCCAAATCTAAAATATCTACATCTCATTCAAATACATCTTTATATTCTCATATTTCACCTTTTGATGATATTGATCTCCCTTCTAGAGCTTCTACTTAAAAAATTAGAGAAATTTCTCCAAATGAAACTGAAGATCAACATAATAAAGTAAATGAATTAAGAATTCCAAAAGATAATATTGTTAAAGGAATATATAATAATCAAGAACTAGAAATAACTGAATTAGAAATGAATTTCTTTGTTTAATGGATTTTGCACAAAAAATTGATTTCAAACTTGGATCTCTTGCCAGGCAACTTATAAAGAAAGAATTTGATTTACCCAGATGGGAACAATTTAGAAAATGATTTTTTCAAAATATCACATCGAAAGACAAGAAAAAAATTCCAAGATGAATTTTATTCTTTTGCATCAAAAGAAAACAAAATTATTCCTTTTGTCCCATGGTTTAAACCAATTATGTTGAAAATTATATTTCCATTATGGAAAGAAATTATAAATTGAGTGGCGGACAAGTTATAAAAGCCATCTACCCACCTCAACAACCTTTTCAAATTGAAATTAATGATAAAATGTTATATTTTTCTGCATTTCAAAAACTTTTTGAAAATTAAAATCTTCAAGTTACTACTGCTCAAATTAATAATTTAATTAAACAACAAAATTATGCTAGTATGTATCTAAATGTGTTTGGAGAGCAAATTTCATCTCTACATAATTGAGTAGAAGGATTATATTCTTTAGTTAATCAAGTTAAAAATTTAGTTAAGTACTACTAGATTTAATCAAGGTCAATCTCAAGAAAAAATAGCTACACCAAGCATACAACCCCCTCCTGAAATTCATAATTTCATATTACAATCTATTAATGAACTAGAAAAATTACTTGATAATAAATTTAATGGGCTGAAAATTATTACTCTTAATAAAGAATTTGAAGAAAGTATTAATAATATTGATGATTATAAAAATTATATTAAAGAAAAAATTTATAAAATAGAGAAATATGCTGATAAACTTACTATGAGGATGTATCATTATCCTAGACCTACTCCACAAGATGTCCTTCATGAAGAACAAGAATTTATTATAAATAAAAGTTATAGTGGAAAAGATATTTATGAATGAAATCTTGATGGTTATACTAAAAGACAAATATATATAATCTTGTCCATAGGATGCTTATGTATAGTACAATTTCTAAAAACAATGGTAATAGTGATAAAGTTGTTGCTAATATGATTGTTGTAGGCTTTACTGGTCAATTAATAGGTTGGTGGGATAATTATCTTACTGCTTCTAATAGATTTAAAATATTAAATACAATTAAAAATGAATCAGCACATAGTATTGAGAATGTTGTTTATACTCTTGTTTTAACATTATAGAACATTTTACTGGAAGATGATCAGATAATAGTGAAAATATCATAACTTTACTTAATGGCTTAAAATGTCCTACTCTCACCTCATTTAGGTGGTATAAAGGTACATTTTTATCAACAATCATGAAACTCCCTAAGTCTAATTGTTCTCATTGGAAGTCTAAATTTATAGATGGACTACCTTCTTTATTTGTTGAAAGAGTAAGAAAACATCTTAAAAAAGGAGGTACCAATATTGAATATGATAATTATACTTATGGAAAACTTATAGGTACTTGTATACAGGAAGGTTTATCCTTATGTAATGAGATTAAATTAAATCAACATATTAAGCGTCATAATATCATAGAAAAAAGACAATTAGGTCAATTTTGTAGCCAAGTTGGTATGGAACAACCATCTAATAGTAAGCCTAATTAGCAGAAAAAAGAAAATAAATTATATAAAAAATGTAATAATGAAAAAAATATAAAGGAAGAGAAAAAAGAGAAAGAAGAAAGAAAGAAAGAGAAGGAAAAAAAAATAGAGCTTGTCTTAAATGTGGTAAAATAAGCCATTATGTTGATAGATGCAAAATGAAGAAAAAAATTAGTAATCTTAATATTGACGAAGAATTAAAGGATATGTTTTCCAAATTATTGTTAAATTCTAAATCAGAAGATATTTGTAGCGCCCCTTCCTGGGGTAGCACTCAAGCTGAGGCACCACTCCAGCTCAAACGTAAAATACGATTCATAACATCCTTAATAGGTCCATAATGAACTTTTCAAACTTAATTAACCAAAAGTAGCGACAAAATTAGGCTATCGATCGAAATAAAACATAATATACACATTATGGTTCAACCCCTAAATAGCCAACAAAATTATACAAGTCTCACATCCTAGCTAACAGTTGACATATCACAACATCTCAATTCCAAACTTAGCATTCGAGAGATCTTAAACTTACACATAAGCACCTATTCAATTACAGATTATATCCCTTCTTCAACCCAAGCTAAAGATCACACTTTCGCCAATTTATCCTGTCTAAGAAACATGAATAGTATGAGGGGTAAGTCCAAAGGACTTAGTGAGGGATATTCTTATTAAGAAATAATGAGGATTGGTAGGGAAAAATCCACCCAATGAATCGTCAATTTATGTTGAAAAGAGAGATGCATCAAGAATAAGCAAGAACAATTGATAACAAGTTTGGTATGCAGACAATGACAAGTCCAAGAACAAATGATATTAAATTCAAGACTTCTAATAAGTACTAAGTCAGGGTTGTAATTGTTGGTTCGAATAGACTGGGATCGTCTCAACTAATTCTGCTTAGGACGTATAGAGCATCTCAACTAATCACTATCAGGAGAAAATACAGACGGCTCATCTGGCATATACAACAACTAGTATAGACCAAGAACTACACCATCCTTATTACTCCAAAAGTAAACAAAATAATAAGAATACGATTAGAATAGAACAAACTCGAATATAATATGCAGTCCAATAAATCAGAAAAAACCTGCATATTAGAATCTCCTTATACCAATCAAACAAATAATCCCAAAGCATGACAGCTTGGCAAACAATTGGTGTGCCCATATAGACCGTATGGCGTACTGTGAATACTTAAGCGAGCAACTTAGCGCACCGCTAATACCTAAGCGGATCGCTTACCGTATCATGGACACCCAGACGGACTGCAAGGTGTGTCCCATGTATCCCAGCATTCCGCATAGGATTGGCACTCGACCCACATATCATCGTATAGATAATAGAATAACTGCTCGTATAGATGCCCAGAGGGAAATCCCTAGCGCACTGTCGGTTTGAAAGCAACAGATCAAAATAGAACCGTATGCCGCCAAGGCAATAGAAGACAATAAGAAAAAAATAGATAAGCCAACATGGCCAATAAACACAGAACTGATAACAATTATGCCAACAAGGCAATCAATAAGTACAGATAGACAGATACGAGACAGATAGATATTAGAATAATAGATAACAGACCAAAGTTCTGGGCACTAGAACAGATAAAAAATGGAATCGATATCAGAAATAACCCTCACAGGGGTATTTAAATTAGATAACAAATAGCAGATAGCAAACAGATTCCAAATACAGATCAAAATACGATTTAGAAATAGAGAAACCCATACTGGGGCTTATTCTAACCATAGATAAGATATATAACGCCAGATTGGCAGACCCTCACAGGGGTTTTCAATAATTTAGAGTAGTTTACAAAGCAATACCCAGAGTGGGGGACCCTCACAGGGGTTATCAACAATCTCAAAGCAAGTTAAACAAAGTAATAGCCCAGAATAGGAGACCCTCACAGGGGTTACCAATAATCTCAAAACAATTTAAACAAAGCAATAGCCCAGAGTGGGAGACCCTCACAGGGGTGTACAAATTAGATAACAAATAATAGAAAATAGATCAAATTTTAGACAATCAGAATACGTACGAAAATAAAAAATCCACACAGGGCTTATCACAAGAACAAATAGAAATATTCGAGGCCAAAGTTACAGAGCCTCACAAGGTTTCCAACAATTTATGAGTAAGTAAACAAAGCAATAACCTAGGATGGGAGAACCTCACCTCTTGTAGTCCTAAATAGCAACAATCAAAATCAATTCTACTGTTCGTCGGTGTCTAGTTTGTTGACACCTAATCAAGAAAATATGCCACAAATCAAAATTCTTGTTCAATCCTAATAACCTTATAATAATGCATCAAACATTCTAAGGCCTCATCCATCACCAGGGTTTTACAAAATTCTTCAAAATCAATATTTACACATAAACCCTTAGTAAAAATCCCATTCCAACACTATTTAACTTATAATGATTCCTAATATCAAAATTTATTTTCAACTTAGTATTAACCAACATATGAGTCCAAAAATTATATTTCTCGTAACCCTATCCCTCGCATAGAAAATAATCATCAAAATATCTATCTCAACTCAAAGGCTCAACCTGGACAAAACTAACAACTATAAACATGCATGCGCGCGCGCACACACACACACACACACATATATATATAACATTCCCTAATCAGAGAAAATATCCGATCTCACTAATGAAAGCTCAAAACCACAAATTGAAAACACTCAGACGATCACCGCATCGAGATGAGGAGATTGTCCCCTTGCCACCCCTGGACTGCCGCCGTTAGCTGCCGTTCGCCGCCATCGAAAAGTGAAACTTTACCACCAGATTGTTCCTCTCGTCGCAAGGATTCCAACACTATCTTCCGTTTCCAATTTCTAATAGTATACCCACCAGAATGGGCCAAAAACTGCCACTTTCTCCTTTTCTCCAACGAGCTCCAATCACCACCTTGCCGTTGTCGGAATTACCATGCAACGGTACCACCACTATCCTCTCATCAAGATCTTCCTAACCGTACCCTCAAAATGGAGAATCGTCATTGAAAAAAAAAAACCTAGCAACCTCATAACATGCATGCCTCAATCCTCCTCCGTTCGTGCCGTTTCGCCGCCCAGTTAGTGGTTCTAAGGTGTGGGAAGTGTTGGTTGTGGTGAGGGAAAGAATTTGGTTGGTTGGTTGGAGTGGAAGAAAAAGCCACCAAAAATGGGCCGGAGATGGTGACAAAGCCTCGGTGAAGAAGAAAAAAAAGAGAGAGAAAAAGGAAGAAAAAAAGGAAGAAAGAAGAAAAAGGAAAGAAGTGGGTGCCCGATTTCTAAATCTAATTTTTGACCTTTTTTTAATAAAATTTTAAATTATACAATTTACCCCAAATTTTTAGAAAATTATGATTGACCCCAAATTGATTAAAAGTATACACAATTAAGTATATGAAAATTATAATTTAACCCACAAAACTTTTAAAATAATTAATAATGTAAAATTCATAAAATGTTCAAATAACAATGAAATCGTATTTTATAAATAAAATAAATAAAATTTTAGGGGTGTTACAATATTTCTAGGGATGGTAGTTTAAATAATAATTATGAAGAATTTTCAACATCTGAAGATTTAAAAGCATTAGAGAATGAAGTTTATATTTTTGAAGAATAATGTTGTGATTCGTGTCAACAAGGAAATTCTTGTTCTAAACAAGAAAGTGATAATGAAGAATTATATAAAATTATTGCTCAAATCAATTATTTAAATATTAATGTTTTAAATAATGAAAATAATGGAACTTTTAAAATTTTTAAAGGATCCAGAAGTAAGATAAAAAACTATAGATCAAATTGAAAATACTCCTAGTAGTTCTTCTAATAATTATGATACAAATCAAGAAACTTATACTTCACCTAAACCTTATACTATGGCTGAAGTTCAAAGAATTTTAAAACGAAGACAAAAAATTGAAATTTCTACAACATTTCAAGATTTAAATGTTAAAATTAATAATTTAAAAATTGAAATATATAATTTTAAAAAAGAAAATAAATTTCTTGATGAAAGAATCTCTATTCTAGAAAAAAAATAGTAAAATGATGGCTTTTCATGATAAGAGTCTTGAAGAAATTCTTAGGTTTACTAATGATGATAACTTCATTCATACTTTTAATAATGATAATTTCATTCATACACATAATAATGAGAATTTCTTTCATCCTACTAATGATGATAACTTCTTACATACTCTTGAAATGATTACATCTCAAAAATAGTTTATAAAAATAAAGTTACTTATTGATAATAGATTTCAAAAAGAATTAACTGTTTAATTGATAGTAGAGCAAATTTAAAATGCATTCAACAAGGAATAATTCGTACCAAATATTTTTCATAAAACTGCTCATTCTCTTAGTTCTGCTAATAGTCAGAAATTAGATATTCAATATAGATTACCAAAAGCTTATATTTGCAAAAATAATATCTATATTCCAACAAGTTTTTTACTTGTAAAAAATATTACAAATCAAGTTATACTTGGTACCCCATTTTTAAAGAAAATATTTCCTATTAAAAATATTAATAAAAATGGTTTTGTAGGAACTTTTGAAGAAAAAGAAATAAATTTTCAATTTATAAATGAACCTTTTACTAGAATTCTTCATCAAATTCATGATTTGTTAATAGTAAAAAATCATCAAATAAATTTTATTAAAGAAGAAATAAATATTTTAACTATTGAAGAAAAACTTCAAAATCCTAAATTACAAGAAAAAATTAAATTAATAAACCACCAGTTCTCTTTCGAAATTTGTAGTGATCATCTAAATACCTTTTGGAATAGAAAAAAGCATATTGTTAATCTTTCATATGAAGAAAATTTTAATGAAAAGAAAATTCCTACTAAAGCTAGACCATGTCAAATGAATTTTGAATATTTAGAATTATGTAAGAAAGAAATTACTTCTCTTTTACAAAAAGGCTTAATAAAAACTTCTAAATCTCCTTGGTCTCATACTGTTTTCTATGTTAATATACATTATGAACAAGAGAGAGAAATACCCCGCCTTGTTATTAATTATAAGCCTGTTAACAAAGTTCTAAAATGGATTAGATATCCTATTCCTAATAAAAAAGATTTACTTGATAGACTCTATGAAGCTGTTATATTTGCAAAATTTGATTTAAAATCAGGATATTGACAAATTCAAATAGCTAAAGAAGATAGATATAAAATTGCTTTTAATGTTCCAATAGGACAATTTGAATGGGATGTTATGCCCTTTGGATTAAAAAATGCTCCTTCAGAATTCCAAAAAATTATGAATGATATATTCATTCCTTATAGTGAATTTATAATAGTTTATATTGATGTTATTCAAATTTTCTCTAAGACTATACAAATACATTTTAAACATCTTGATATTTTCAAGAAAATTATTATTCAAAATTGTTTAGTTATATCTTGTCCAGAAATGAATCTTTTTCAAACAAAAGTCAGATTTCTTGGTCATAATATAGAAAAAGGAAAAATTATACCTATAATAGAAGCATAGAATTTGCTTCTAAATTCCCTGATAAAATTACAAATAAGCCCAATTACAAAGAGTTTTAGGAAGTCCTAATTATATTTCTGCTTATTATAAAAATCTTGTAGAAGATACTACAATCCTATATGATAGATTAAAAAAGATTCCCAAACCTTAGTCTGAACAGCATATTGAAGCTGTTAAAAGAATTAAACAAAAGGTTAATAATCTTCCTTGTGTTATGCTAGCTAATCCAAATTGGAAAAAAATTATTGATACTGATGCATTTGATATTGGTTATGGAGGTATTTAGAAACAAATACATCCAAATACTAAACAAGAATATCTTACTAGATTTCATTCAAGAAAATGGAATAATAGCCAGAAACATTATGCTACTATTGCAAAAGAAATTCTAGCAATAATAAAATGTGTTTTGAAATTTTAAGATGATTTATATAATCAAAAGTTTATTATAAAAGCAGATTGTCAATCGGCAAAGTATATGTTTAATAAAGATTTTAAACATGATATTTATAAACAAATGTTTGCAAGATAGCAAGCTCATTTGGCCCCATTCAATTTTACTATT
The DNA here is from genome assembly GCA_014898725.1 of Jacaranda copaia. Classification (NCBI taxonomy): domain Eukaryota; kingdom Viridiplantae; phylum Streptophyta; class Magnoliopsida; order Lamiales; family Bignoniaceae; genus Jacaranda; species Jacaranda copaia. Next base: position 627,429 of record JACGDI010005216.1, read on the forward strand.
CATTATAAAAATGGTTAAATAATAATCTGCCTAATTTTCTCTCTCATGAGTATTTATAGGAATTATCCCACGAGGAAGGGATCAAAACTTTCCCTCTAATAGAGGATGAAGAGGAGGAAAAATAGTTATATAATATGGATATCAAAAGCTTATAGCTACAAATATTGCATCAGCAGATATTTTAAATGATCCTTTATATAAGGAATTCCTTGAATACAAAAAGCAGAGAGAGCAACAATAAGGAAATACCTCATATGCTAATATTGTTAATGAGGAAGAAAATGATGATTCTTCCCATTATGAGAGAAGTTTATCAAAAGAAGTAATACTTCTTTTAGAAAACAAAGATCCATAATAGCAAAATGGGCCATGGACCTTAATGCAAAGGTACCTTGATCCAACATCATATGCTATAGGATCATATAAACAAAAAATGCATTATAAGAATATACTCATAAGTACAGGGTCCTATGAAATAAATCATTTTTATATGACTAGTAGTTGATCTACTTATAATTTCAGCAGAATTACCATAAAAAAGATTATATCTTCTAAAGAATGGGGAATTAGTACCCTCAGAGAAAAGGAATATTTTCATCAAGAGCTAAAAACTTTCATAAAATTTAATTATTGGGATTATATTGAAGTATTTAATAAAGCCTTATTATATGAAAATTCTAAAAGAAAACATTCTTGGTTTATAAAAGTTTGCTTAGAAGTTTGTAAACGAGAACTACCAAATTGGTTTTATGAATGGTGGATCAATTATGGTCCTTCAATAAAAATTCTTCCAGAACCTTTTAAAGGTTATTATGCAGAATGGGTGAATTGTTCACCAAAGCTTATTAATATAGAATATCAAATTAAGTGGATTCAGGGAATGGCCCCTATATACTTCTTCATTGAATTTTCTATTCCATGGATCTGAAAATGAACTCCTGAAGTTGATCATACTCAACAAAATATCCCTTGCTTGAGGAGAATCTTCTTCAAAAAACTCTAGAATAAAATGCTTCTAAAAAAGAAGGAGACATGAGTACATTATGGACATGAAACACTAGATCAAATCCAAGAGAAAATTTCAAAATATCAAGAATAGATGAAAGCAAAGTAGAAGGAATCTCTTAGTCCTTTTCAGCATATTATAAGAAATATGCAAATAAAAAAGGAAGTTATCTCCAAGGAAGAAATGGTGGAATCATAAATTGAAGATATGAAGAAGGATTTAAAAAAAATCTTGATGTTGAGATGGATAATAAATCAAATTCGTCAATGGCAATCTCTTCAGAAGGAGAAAATCAATATAATTGTCTTGCTAAAGAACCACAAGATCCTTATGCAGATGAGGAGCCATCCATTGAAGATATTTTTAAGAGTTTAAAAGAAACACTTAAAGATAATATCAAGAACAAATTTAAAGAATCCACTAATAGATAGAAATGACCTGACAGTTGTGATTTACTGTAGACTTTGAAAGTCACTTTTGTAATAGTACTATTTCAATGCAAAAATTTAGCAAAATTTCATTTTACTCTTGTTGTTAGGTCCGGCCCAAGAATCTATAAATAGGGGGCCTCTTCATTAGTTTTAGGCAAAACCCCCAAGAATATAGTCTCTATCTAAAACTAATGAAAAGGCCCTTTATTTTTAGATGCTTGGGCCAGACCTAACAACAAGAATAAAATTAAATTTTGCGAAATTTTCACATTTAAATAGTACTATTACAAAAATGACTTTATAAAAGTCTATAGTAAATCACAGCTGTCAAGTCATTCCTATTTGTTGGTGGATTCTTCAGATTTTTTCTTGATATTATCTTTAAGAGTTTCTTTTAAACTCTCAAAAATATCTTCAATTGATGGCTCCTCATCTGCATAAGGATCTTGTGATTCTCTAGCAAGATAATTATATTGATTTTCTCCTTTTGAAGAGGTTGCCATTAACAAATTTGAGTTATTATCCATCTCAACATCAATATTTTTTATTAAATCCTTCTTCATCTCTTCAATATATGATTCCACCATTTCTTCTTTAGAGATAACTTTCTTTTTTATTTGCATATTTCTTATAATATGCTGAAAAAGACTAGGAGATTCCTTCTGCTTTGCTTTCATCTATTCTAGATATTCTAAAATTTTCCCCTAGATTTGATCCAGTGTTTCTTGTCCATAATACACTCCTATCTCCTTCTCTTTCAAAAGCATTTTATTCTAGAATTTTGTGAAGAAGATTCTCCTCAAGCAAGGGATATTTTGTTGAGTATGATCAACTTCAGGAGTCCATTTCCAAATCCATGGAATAGAAAATTCAAGGAAGAAGTACATATGGGCCATTCACCGAATCCACTTATTTTGATATTCTATATTAATAAGCTTTGGTGAACAATTCACCCATTCTACATAATAACCTTTAAAAGGTTTTAGAAAAATTTTTATTGAAGGACCATAATTGATCCACCATTCTTGAAACCAATTTGGTAGTTCTTATTTATAAACTTCTAAGCAAACTTTTATAAACCAGGAATGTTTTCTTTTTGAATTTTCATATAATAAGACTTTATTAAATGCCTCAATATAATCCTAGTAATTAAATTTATGGGATTTTTTAACTCCTGATGAAAATATTCCTTTTCTCTGAGAATGCTAATTCCCCATTCTTCAGAAGATATAATCTTTTTATTATAATTTTGCTGAAATTATAAGTAGATCAACTATTAATTAGATAAAAATGATTTTATTTCACATGACCCTGTACTTATGAGTATATTCTCATAATGCATTTTTTGTTTATATGATCTTGCAGCATATGATGTTGTATCAAAGTACCTTTGCATTAAGGTCCATGGCTCATTTTGCCATTGTAGATCTTTGTTTTCTAAAAGAAATATTACTTCTTTGGATAAATTTCTCTCATAATGGGAAGAATCATCATTTTTTTTCCTCATTAACAATATTAGCATATGAGATATTACCTTATTATTGCTTTCTCTACCTTTTGTATTCAAAGAATTTCTTATATGAAGGATCATCTGGAGTATTTCCTGATGTAATATTAGCAGCTATAAGCTTTTGATATCTATTTGTATAACTATTTTTCCTCCTCTATTGGAGGGGACGTTTTGACTCCCTTTCTAGTGGGATCATTCCTGTAAATATTCATGAGAGAGAAAATCAAGCAGATTATTATCTGAACCCTTTTTTATAATAAATAGTAAAATCGAATGGGGCCAAATGAGCTTGCCATCTTGCAAACATTTATTTAGAAATATCATGTTTAAACTCTTTATTAAACATATACTTTGTCGATTAGCAGTCTGTTTTTATAATAAACTTTTGATTATATAAATTATTTTGAAATTTCAAAACACATTTTACTATTGCTAGAATTTCTTTTGCATTAGTAACATAATTTTTCTGGTTATTATTTCATTTTTCTGAATGAAATCTAATAAGATATTCTTGTTTAGTATTTGGATGTATTTGTTTCAAAATACCACCATAACCAATATCAGATGCATCAGTTTCAATAATTTTTTCCCAATTTGGATTAGCAAGCATAAGATAAAGAAGGTTATTAACCTTTTGTTTAATTCTTTTAACAGCTTTAGTATGTTGTTCAGACCAAGGTTTAGGAATCTTTTTTAATCTATCATATAGGATTGCAATATCTTCCGCAAGATTTTTATAATAAGCGGAAATATAATTAAAACTTTGTAGAAATCTTTGTAATTGGGTTTGTTTGTAATTTTATTAGGGAATTTGGAAGCAAATTCTATACTTCTATTTATAGAAATAATTTTTCCTTTTTCTATATTATGACCAAGAAATCTGACTTTTGTTTGAAAAAAATTCATTTTTGGCCTAGATATGATTAAACCATTTTGAATAATGATTTTCTTGAAAATACCAAGATGCTTAAAATGTGTTTTTATTGTTTTAGAGAAAATTAGAATATCATCAATATAAACTATTATAAATTCACTATATGGAATGAATATATCATTCATAATTTTATGAAATTTTGAAGGAGTATTTTTCAAACCAAAGGGCATAACATTCCATTCAAATTGTCCTATTGGAGCACTAAAAGCAGTTTTATATCTATCTTCTTCAGCTATTTGAATTTGCCAGTGTCCTAATTTTAAATCAAATTTTGTAAAAATAATAGCTTCATAGAATCGGTCAAGGAAATCTTTTTTATTTGGAATAGGATATCTAATCCATTTTAAAACTTTGTTAAGAGGCTTATAATTAATAACAAGGTGGGGTATTTCTCTTTTTTGTTCAAAATGTTTATTAACATAAAAATCAGTACAAAACCAAGCAGATTTCTTACAAAATTCTGAATATTCAGAATTCATTTGACATGATCTAGCTTTAGTAGGAATTTTCTTTTCATCAAAGTTGTCTTCAATTGGAAGATTAACAATATGTTTCTTAACTATTCCAAAAAGTATTTGGATGATCACTACAAATTTCTAAAGAAATTTAGTGATGTATTAATTTAATTATTTCCTGTAATTTAGGATTTTGAAGTTTTTCTTCAATAGTTAAAATATTTATTTCTTCTTTAAGAAAATTTATTTTATGATTTTTTGCTATTAACAAATCATGAATTTGATGAAGAACTCTAATAAAAGGTTCAATTATAAATTGAAAATGTATTACATCAGCAAAGTCTTGCAGGGTCTGGAACATAACTATTTAGAGATAGAAAATTTTGCACTTGCCTTAATCACAGCAGCACAAAAATTGTGACCCTATTTTTTTTGTCACATACCATCATTGTTTAACAATTCAACCATTAAAGCAAGTGCTCTCTAATCCTAATATGTTAGGTAGGTTAACCAAATGGGCCATTGAGCTAGGTAAATTTGATATTAAATTTCAAACACGTACTGCTATAAAGGCATAAGTATTAGCTGGTTTTATCACAGAACACATCGACCTCCCTGTAATAGTTGAGCAAGAGTAATAGATCTGGTCTTTGCATGTAAATAGGTCCGTTACAAGCATAGGAGGTGTTGTAGGTATTTCCTTATGTTCATCTCAAGCTAAAGAATATGATTTTGTAATCAAGCTCAATTACCTAATCACAAACAATGAACTTGAGTATGAAGCTCTAATTGCGGTGATGAGAACGGCTCTGAATAGGGTGGTCAAGAGATTAGCAACAATTACAGACTCCTAGTTGGTCACAGAGCAGTTTGGAGAAAACTTTGAAGCAAAAGAGACAACCATGAACACATATTTGGCAGAGATCAAAAGACTCAAACAACAGTTCAAAAAAATTCACATTCAATCAAGTGCCTAGGTCAGAAAATGAAAAATCAAACACACTTTTCAAGTTTGCTAGCTCAACAAAAGGTACCAAGGAAATACTATTACCTTTTTTATTTTGAATAAGCTTGACATCAGTAGCCTCCATTAAAGTCAGATTTTTTCTATTGATGACATGGGTAAGTCTTGGATTGATGAAATTAAGTCATATCTCAAAGAAGAAAAACTACTACTGGATAAGGAAAAAGCTTGCAGGTTACAAGCATGCTCAGTGAAATTTGCTTTAGATGAGTTTGGCCAGTTGTATAAAAGGTCCATTTTAGGACCCCCATTAAAGTGCTTGGCACTTGGCCAAGGGCATGAAGTCTTGCAAGAGATCTATGCTAGCATTTATGGAAACCACTCAAGAGTGCGCACATTAGCTCATGGGGTCATCAGACATGGATATTTTTGGCCAACTCTACACAAGGACGTTGTCGAATTTGCTCAAAGGTGCACATCTTGCCAAGTCCATGCCAACATCTCTCATCAACCAGCTGTGATGCTCGTACCGGTATAGATCACGTGGCCTTTTAACTAGTGGGGGGTCTATATAGTGGGGTTTTTCTAAAAAACTATTAGCCAAAAGAAGTTCATGATAGTAGCAGTTGAGTATTTCACCAAATGGATCAAAGCAAAGATCGTGCCCAAGATTACTGATGTTGCTATTCACATAAATTTTAAGTCTGCAAAAAGAATTAAAAGACAAGAAAAATATAGACAAATTCAATATTTGATTTAAATAAAAAGTGGTTACAATCTCTGAAAATATCTCCATAATGAAAGACTAATTCTTCTTATTCTTCTCCTTGGAATGCAATTCAAGGGCTTAATGCTTGTTCTTGAATCGGATGAATAATTCCCTCATAGATTAGCAAATGGAATCACAAACTATGTTTAAATTAAGTATTTATTTTGATATCAAGGTCTTCAAAATTTAATGCTTTTGAAAAAGATGTAAAACCCTTGTAGTTGTAGCACTTCTTTGTGGCAAGAGCTCAGACTTGAGAGCTTTTATGATTTAATTTCACTTGATAAATTTCTTAATGTGTGGTATGTCTCACAGCACCCCTTTTTATAGGCACAAATTAGGATTTGATTACTTGAAACTTGAGTATCCCTTTAGGCTTGAATCCCACCTGAGATGAGCTCATTTACTGATGAGCCATATTAAAATTTATTTTGGCTCAATTATCTAATTCAAAATAAAAAAAAAATTATAATATATTTTGGATTAGCCCATTTTATAAAGTCAAATTTATTATGGACTTTAATTTGGAGCCCAAGTCAATAGTCAATTTATTTGGGCTATAAATGGTAATTTATCCCAATAAAAATTTCGATGTCAATAGATGCTCCCATTTCAAGACTCGATGAACAACATGCCAAATGAGAGGCAAGATTAGAAATACTTATTTATTTTCTTCTTTATTCATTTATATATTTAGTTCATATAATTTTTATTCAAATAAAGGCCCATGAGATAAATGTGGATGATTTTCACAATTGCAATTTGATAAGCAACTTGGATAATTTCTTTCTTTAATACCATCAACGACAAAGAATAAAGTTAACACTCCAACGTTACAAACTTTTTCTTTTCTTTTTTTTTACATGGGCCCACCTCTTTTAAACAAGGAAACAACTATGAACAATATGCCTTCTTCACAGCTTTCTGCATCAACTCACATTGCGAATCTCAGCAACCCTTTTTTCTTCTCTAGGCGAGAAAATTTGGATAGGCAATCAACTAATCTTAGATATGAATTACAAATTTCCTTTCTTCCAAGCTTTCCTCAATTGAAATTTTCCTTTCTATCCATCAATTAACTCTTACATTATAACATCTTAACTTCAACCGAGATTGCAATCACAACATCAAACCTTTCCTTTCTTTTTTTTCTATCAAAGCCACGGAAGAATGGAATTTTCCATTTCATTCACTTACTAGCAACCATGAACGTGTTGGGCAATCACCTCAAATTTTACATATGAAGTAAATTCCTAAATCTTGATTTTCAACTTTCGGCTGAGAATAGCTTCAAACAATATCATTGCATGCTTGAGTTTCCTTCTATGCAATTCCTTTCTTTAAGTATGCTAATGTGTAATCAACCAATCATGGAAACAATTTTCTAATTTTCCTTTTTTTTTTGAAATCTTCAAAATTTGAAAAAATTCCTTTTCTGCAGCAATCTTAGCCTTTATAAAAGAAAGCTTATAGTTCTTATTTCGAATAGGACAACACTAGTATTTTTTTCTCTTGGTGATGATGAACTTGCGAGAATTAGATTACCTAGCAACTACAAAAATAGCTTTGCCCTGAGTTTGACCGAGCTTCTCTCATTTAATTGGTCCTCTCTCTCCTTTTTTATATTGATGCTGTGATTCAGGTACAGTCATAAGGCAATGACTTATTATTTACTTACCCCTTCTTTTATCATTTTCTTTATTCATCTTGGGGGTCCTATTTATTTTTGTTTCATTTTACACAAGATTGAGAAAAAACTTATAGAGATATTGAAGACCATAGTGAGCCATTTTCATGCATTTTCATTCGGGCTAACAAGGACACCTTCAAAATTAAAGACACCACATTGTGTATGTGAACCTGCTATAGATGCTCAAACTTCCAAAACTCGTACAAATCACTTTATGCATATCCTCGAATGGTCTAAAGAGACAACCAAGGAGATGATTGTTCAACATTCTAGCATTTTCTCTCATTCCAAAGTCTTGCTGTTGAAGCCCTCACTCTATGAAGTTGAAGCTACTAGTGCAAAGTTCTTACTTTTGAACTACCATCTTAGCATCAATGAAGCCTCACAAAGGGTTCCAACATCTAAGTTTGACAAGGTATCTTTTCACACTAGCTATTGGAAGTGGGTAGAGGACGTGATGGGTCATCATGCTGACACTTTTCATTGATACAAGATCTATGCAATTGTTTGTCTTTTTACATACATCTGCAACAAGTATGTCCTCCTAGTATTCATTGAGTTATGGTGCGCTTCAACAAACATACTACATACTGCTATTGGAGAACTATCGATTTATCTATGATGAAGTTGTTTCATTTGCCAAGGAGTTGCTGGAGCTAACGTTTGCCAACCTTCTTTCTCATGAAGCCATACGTGTCTTATTGTAGCATACCATATGCTTCTAACAGATTCCAACAATGTATTTGCTATGTTATTGTAGATAAGTTACTACTTGAGGCAAATATGTTTAGACAGCCTGAGAAGACCTTGGATGCTTCATAGTGGCCACCCTCAATTATCAAAAGTCTTTGAATTTTGTTGAGTTATAAAGACTGAAAATGAAAGACATCCTCTTAGGGAGACACTTGAGGCTTTTTTTTGAGGCAGTTTTAATTACACAAAGGTAAAGTTGAATTTGATTCAGATGGAGATGCAAGAGACTCATGAGAAAGCACTTTTCCTTGCAAAATAAGATACTCCTAAAGTCAAGGAGATGGAAGTTGAATGAGTTGAATAGGTGAACTATTTGAAGGCAGAACTTCTACAAATCATCAAGCAACAAGATGAATTCAAGATGTGACTTGTTGAGTTGAGTAGCAAAAAAAAACAAACTTACAAGCTTATCATTCCATAAAGCTTAACAAAATCTATTTGACATTCAAAAAGAAATGGCCACCAAAAGGGAAAAAACTTCAAAGCTCGAGAGCACTCCATTTTGACCAACAAAGAGGCTGAAGCTTTGAAAAGGATGGAGGCATTACTTGACAAATCTTGCCATGATCTAGTAGCCTTTGACTTATCTATTTGAGCATTTAGCTTCTTAGCACTTTTTTTTTAAACAATAATTGATGTAAAAGAACATCCATCTTAATATGCAATAAAAAGTTATTTTCTTTTCATTAATCTTTTGCTTCCCCTTTTTTTATGTTCTATTTTATGCACTTTTCTCATTAACACCAACTAAGCAAAGATCAAATGCATACTTTCAATGATAAATAAAGCTGGCTCAAACTTACAAACAAATTAGCTATTTTTAAGACAAACCAAACTTGTTAAATGCATGTTGAACTTAGAAAATAAATTCCAAGATGTCTACATACCCCATCAAGGGGACAAGTCATCAAATAATTCAAAGAAATATTTTTTAGGGGGGCCATACATAGTTTATAATCATGTAGGCTAGGTGTATCCATAACTTAGCTACCATGGACAAAGTGAAGTATTTCTACATTTTAGCCATAAGAAATACTTTTAGTGGAGTAGGTTAGCGGTTTATTCACATAAATTGCCATTGGTGGGTATCGTACATAGTTTATATCCATGTGTGCTAGGAGTAACATGTAGTTTAAGCTTGTGCGTTAAGGGACAATATGCAGTTTAGGCTCATGCATCAAAGAGCAATATGCAATTTAGGCTCATGCATCAAAGAGCATACTTCTTCATGGATAATAATGCTTCAAAAACTTGCCATTTCTAGGGCCAATGCACAATCCATCTTTATCCACCAACTTATATACACCGTTTGTGTAAGCTTCTTTCACCACATAAGGGTCATCCCAATTTGACATAAACTTGCTTCCTATTCACTGGGTAATGAAGGCACTTTGTCCAATAAATATAGAGATGTGATGATCACTTGACTTTTGATTTGCATTATTTCCACCTTTTTCAATTGTAATATGTTGGACATTAACGCATTTATTGTTTCTCATCACGCGTATCTTGATTGGCTCACTTAGTGCAAATCCTAAGCCATTCTTTAGCTGACCAACATGAAATCCTTAACTTTGTAACTTTTGTTGTGCTTTATTGAGGCCACAGATCTTTTTTTGGGTTAACTCAACTAACTTAGACAAATTAGAGAAGTCATATCTAGACTTAGCTAAGAGATTATAAGCTTTTGGGTCAAATGTCCCATAAAACTTTTGATGTTGGGTTCCACTAGGAGAAAATTCAACTAAGGCATTCAAGTTCAGACCAACAATAAGCATGATTAACTTTTTTCTCAGAACTTGGTAGTCATCAAATTCCATTTTGTTTGTTTGTTCCCTTTTATTTTTAGTGATGCAAAGTATGCTTCAGATAACTTTTTCTTTGCTTTCTGATGTGATCGAAGGGTACCTGAATACTAGCAAATTAGGTGTTTCTTCAGATTCAACAACTTTACTTGACAAGGTTTCAACAGTAATTACTTGCTTGGACTTTTCATCATCAGACCCCAAAGTCATAAGTTCAACATGCTTTCCATCGATAGGATGATTGCTTGAATTTTTTAATAGCAATATTTTCTACATTAAGCTTAGGTCTCGATATAATTTAGCATCTGCAAAATATGACTTTACCTCAGTAAATGGCCTTGTATCAGCATTGACCTTTATTATCTCACCATTTCTTGAATACTTGAAGCATTGGTGAAAAATGGATGGAGCAATTCCATTTTCATGAAGCTATGGTCTTCCTAGTGGCACGTTGTAAGAAGTCTTTGCATCAATGACATGAAATAAAGTATCTGCTTTCAATTCTCCAATACTAAGGTCTAAGTGGATCATCCTAATGGCTCATTGGCCTCCCTAGTTGAAACTTTGAATGGTTAAGTGACTGCGAGACAAATCTTCAACTGTGATCCCTAATTGTTTCATAGTAGACTTTGGCATGATGTTCACTGTTGATCCCCCCATCTATAAGCATTAATTAACTTTATGATCTTGCATAAATCCATAAACAAAAGTGGTCAGTTGTGTGGCTTTGATCCTAGCAATAAATCTTTATCTGTCAATGAAATAGTAGCACAACAAGATGTAGAATGTTGGCTCTCCATTTTTCCAAATGCATTAAATGCTATTTTAACATTCTACTTGAAAAATCTCATAGGAAAAAAGTTTCAGAGTAATAGGGTCCTGATGACTTTTTCTCAATTTTCTCTACTTAGCACGAGGACCTTTTAAACTTCCCATTAACTTCAACGGATAGCACTTGGTGGGATGTTGTTTCACCAGGATTAATAGGTGAAGTTGATGAACACGTTACTTTTGTCTCTAACAACATGTCACTAGAATCCACGTACTATTATTTTCCATTTCAAAAGCAGGACATGTATCAAGCTTTTATTTTTCATTAGTTAATTTGAACAAGACTGGATTTATGCTTCCAACGTAAGGCATCACTAATGCCCCTAGGAGTGAGGAATGAAATTGTTTTCTAGTTGTAAGCAACTTTTGTAACAATTGCGATACTAGTGACATTCATATCCACTGTATCTTCAGTATCAAGGACTATTTTTCCATCTTTTACCAGTGTCATGATTTTTTCTTTGACCACAAAATTTTTTCTATAGGATGGCTAACAACTCAATGATACTTAAAATATTTTGAGTTATTCACCTTCCCAACTTCATTAAGACATTTTAGCTCAGGCAACTCAATCATCTTTTTTACCAACAACTCATCAAAGATTTGCAAGACGTCAGAGTCAGGGAATGGATACTCATTTCCTTGTAATTCTTTCAAGGTAGGTCGACGCTTTTCAGTTGGCATACATTGATCCTCAAACTTTTCACCTCTACTTCTTGTAAAGATTTTGACAGGAGCTACTTTAATTGTAATCGATTTCTTCACAATAGCTTTGGTGGACCCAGCCTCCTGGGTTAAAAGCACTCGACCATCACCAGAGAAAAAGTTCGCGACATTCACTTCATTATTTTTTATATCCAAGGTAAACTCGCCTATGAACCCAAACTCATCTCCCACCATGATAACCCTACGAAGAGAAAGAACAACAACTACAGTAGCTTCTTTAGGAGGAGCATTCTCATCGAAAGCTTTAAGGCACTCATTCTTTGTCACGTTGAGTTACACTTTATCTTCTACTTGAAACTTGTAATCAAGCAACTCAAGCTACTTCACTATGCAATCGAATGCCTTATTCGTATCATCTATGCTAAATGTCATGCTCGCATCGATAAAAGTTGAATAGAGCATAAATTGCTGCACAACCTCTTTTTGAATTTCAAGTAGCGCCTTGAAGAACTCAGAATGGGCATATCATAGTGCACTATCATAAGCACGCACCTGACCCAACTCAGAGGCCTTTTGAATTAAAGTGACCTTTTTTTAAGCTATTTTTTTCCCGACTTATACCTTCAAGGGCAGCTAGCAGTTCAACATCTTTTTTTTTAGCTGCTTAGTCAACTCGGCTAGCCATGACTCCAACAACTTGACTTTGGTTTTAACCAGGTCATTTTGCTCCTTTTCCAACTCTTCCCATTTTTTTCCAACCATAGATGGTTGGTCTCACATAACTCATAGCATCGGTAGAAATTATACCCCTACTGCCCAACTTACAAAAAAGTGAATAAATCATGATTACATCAATTTAAATCTTACATAGAGGAAAACTAAAACTGATGAGAGACTTTACCAGATTTGCATGGTAGGTAAATACTTTTAGAGCATATAGCTGATTGTGATTGAACATTTTGACCTGGTCTTTTTGGAACAAACCAAGTGTAAGAATAGCCAAGGATGTCATCGAAGTTGCACTTGCACCCATCATGGTCACTGTGTTCAACATCTCTATTTTTCACCAAAACATGGCTCAAGAAACATGGGCAGATTACACAAATGCTTAGGTGTCAGCGTTGCATAAGTGGCCTCATTAGGTTCATTCACTTTATTCTTTTCTTTTTCAACTACAGTCTTTTGAGGGCACTTTACGCTACAAGATGGCTTTTCTTTTTTTCTGTGGAGGGAAGCTATTGCTTGCTGGCTACTCCAATACTTGGAACAACAATATGTTGAATTTTATGAGTCATTGGGTTACCCCCAATAGGTTAGGCAATGGTGCCCCGACAAGCTGGGGCAACCTCTCTATGCTTTTGTGCTTCTGTTGTTCTCACATTACTATTTATCACATGCAGTTCATGATTGCCTAACCTAAAAAATAAACAAATGTCTATTAAGAAATTGTTACACACAAAAAATTGCATAAACTACAAAGGTTAGTTTCTACCTAAGTTTGTGTTAACATGTAACCTCAATTGAGCAATTAACAATCCCACCAGAACTAAATTTCTCTCTTTCATAAACTCAAAAGCATCCATTTCACCAAACTCAATGAGATCTCTAACAAAGATGTTATTCCATCATGGGTTCTCATCCATATTCATTTTGACCTTACCCATTATCCTCCCTTGTAGAATGTTAAAATCGACTCTACTTAGGGATCGAACATAAAAATACTTTTCTTTCCACTTCTGACCATAGGACGAGGATAGGATTCTAAAGACTTTTCTGTGAGGTCAAGTTGTTAAATAGTAAAATCCAGACTCCCGAACCAAACTTAACTTTCATGACATTAGTAAATGAAATAAATGGCTAAAGTTAGCCTAAGAAGAAGATTGGTCGAAAATGGCCATCAAGATGATGAAACTACACATTAGAGAGAAATAATTGGGCAAGAGCTGAGTTATATAGACTTGGAAACCCCTAGTAGGTCAACTATAGGATCAATTAAAGGAAATCTAAGACTACACTTCATTATGTCCTCGAAAAAAGTTATACATCCCTCTGGAGGAGTATGCATTTTGTCGATAGCTTTAATTATAATTAACTTAAACTCATTCAGAATATGATACTTTCCCCTAATAGACTTGAGGTCGTTTGATGAAATTTTTGACATAACATCACTATAGTGAGTGTCCATGCATAACTTACCCCTCAACCTAAGAGGTTCATTGGCTTCTCCTAATGCCTCCTCTTTTTTTACCACAAGTTTTAAGAGTCCAACTTCATCAACATTAGGGTTAAAAAGACCTACCCCATTATCTACCTCCAATACTCCCTTAATTACACCCAACTCAAGTTGTTGAAAAGACCCCAACCTTTTATTAGATAACTCACTTGAGTCTACCCCGCTAGTCCAGGCATCTATGGAATACGTAGCTTTGGAATGGGAACTTAAACTTAACATAGTATGAGAAGGTATTGCTAGCAAATTATAAATCACAGAAAAGAAAGATTTACTAAAACTATACGTAGAGATATAAATGCTGAAGATTGCTAAAAATCCTCGATCCCAAAGCTTCAATACTCGACCTCAACGCATTGCGAAAAAGTAAAAAATAGAAGGTGAAAACAACTATTTATAAAGGAGCTAAGAATGTCAATTGGTTAATTTGATCGATAACCAGCTAATAAATACATAACCACTAGTCACCCATGAATGAATATTTGTGTAACCACCATAAATAATTCCCAGTTTTGTCAACCTGGTCAAAATTCAAAACGTTTTTCCCACTTTGACAATCCTCATCAACTTAAACACCACAACTTTCACAAGCAACTCCTAACTGCGACCATGGCACAGTCAAACTACAAAATAGGAGAGACTCATGATATGAGTAGGCCCTACAAGCCCAAAACCCAATGGCCTAATAAAATATCTTAGAGGTGTTGATATGCCCATTTCAACCATAGAGGTCAAATTTACTGATCGGGAGGTCAATATAAACAAGACAAGAGTATTAATGGTAGCCTTTACCACCCATCACATCTATATTTAATGCGCCCCAACCACTAGTCTGTCCACATTAATTAATTTGATGATGCATCACCTTTACATTAATGGCGGAATGGATCCCCTCTCCAGCCAATCGGCCATTTGTAAAGCTCTGACCTAAGTTAAAAAGACCTATGTTGCCCCTACTAGTGGGAACAATATTTGAAATATATCAAGGAAAAACCTATCCTCTTACCCCTAAGTAAATACTATAAATACCTCATCCAAGAAAAGTAACGGTAAGCTGTCACACTCTCTTTGACTTGTTACTCTGTCCAATTATTCTCAAGTAAAAGTACTGACTTGACTATTAGAGGGTCTTTGCCGAGGACCTTCTCAACTAGTTTAACATTTGTTCCATGGTTGTAAGATCTAACTCATGTCTTCAAATTCTATCTTTCTAGTTAATTAGTCTCATCAGGTTGAGATATAGAAGTCTACTATACCAAAATTAGCATCATTAATTATATTTATGAATAAGTTGGGGGCATGATCAAAGTTACCAGCTATTTTAACTAGGAATTAGGTCCAGCCACATCCTGTTCTTGCTAGGGATGAGGAAAATAGGTTGGGGACCTTCTAGTCTCCTCTTTTTCTAAAATGGCTCGCTTAATGTTTACCATTTTCCTTAGTCTTGGACTCTAGAACCTATAGACGGTGCCAAATGATAATGATTCGATTGGTTTGATGGTATGTTGGGCATTGGCCCAATGTGATTTACCAGAATAGAAATTTGAAGAAAGTCTTTAGGTATAGTCAAGTAGAGTCCTGTAACCAATAACAAACATTAGGCTTGCCAATGAGCCATCGACTAAGATAATTCGACGCTCAAATTAGTATTTAATCAACTAGAAAAGAGAGCGATAGAGTGAGGGCTTTGGTGATAATGAACATACCTTGCTGAAGAGTGGCAATAGGGTATTTATATTCTCACTTGAGAGGTTAATATGTTAATGATACCCTTACTTATGCAAAGAGGGCCTTTGTCATTACTTGAAGACTTTTAGGTCTTCTTCCTTCTGTGTACTTCTTTAGGTGGCGCTTTTTCCTACTCTTTAGGACATGGCAATACGGTGGAGGCATGCACTACTCTGGTTCTAAGAATAATGGTACAAAAAGAGGCACGCACCATTAATGTGGAAGCATGCCGTCTATTAGAGTATTTAATACAACAGAAAGGTAGTTGTGCTGCATTCAATGTGATTGTGACCAGTGGAATGGGACTGCTCTATGCTGTTTCGATCAACCTCCTAAGGTCGAGATGTTTCCTTGCCTACAGGTTATCTATCCACACTTTAGTCAAGATGATGGAACTCTATTGAATTTGAAAGCCTTTTTGGTTGAGAGGCAAATGGTCATTCTCAAGTTGATAGACCATATTATGGTCGACAGGAAGGCCATTACTGGTGAAATAGCCCAATGAGGATTTAGGCCTAGTTAATTACCTAGTCAGCCATTAGTAGGTTTGACCTATTAGGTAATTTCATGATATTACCTAGTTAACCAATAGTGTGTTGAGCCTGTTGAATTATCCAATATCATTTTTATTTTTTATTATCTTCATCCTCCCACAACCATAACCATCGCGGCTGCTACTGCTACCATCATTGCTCCCACTAACCCAAAAATCTTGCTGTGCATATTAAATATATATACACCACCAAGATACATATTTTCTAAGTGGTGATTGGTGGGTTGGGGTATAATATATACACTTGTTAAATATATACATATAATATATATGTATTTATTAAATAATATATGCATTTTTATATATTTTCTTATATATAAGGTTTAATGTGAATTCTTGATTCTCTCAGAAGCATCAAATGTATGGTTGATATTAAAATCTAAACCCTCATCAAATAAGTAAGGATAAAGGTGGGTAAAATTGGCATTTTAGATGCGAAAAACACAACAAAATTTGCACTAGGCATGTGTGCAATGCATAGTCAAGCGGAGGGTGTTAAAGTGCTAGTTTTTTAAAATCACATAGGGACAAATTGCTTATTTATTTATTTATTTATTTTATAGAAAGAGTTTTTGCTCTTTTCCCATATCTCAAGGGGTGTAAAACTCAATTTGCCCCGTTATTGAGCTAGTACTTATTAAACGTGCTGCCATTCAGCCATGTTGGCCGGTACTATCAGTCACTTTTCACTTTCAGCTCCCTTTATGTGTGTGCACGCGCATAGATATATATCCATATATAAATGTATGTGCATTGAGAATTTTTTAAAGTTTAAACTCTTAATCGAATAAATATAAGTATGGGAGTGATGCTACTTGATCAATATTTGACAATTTGACCTTTTTGCTAAAAAAATTTTACAATTGAGTTCTAAATTTATTCATAAATCAATATTTTTTTAGTTCAAAGTGAATTTTTGTATATATACACACATGCAGAATTGATGTTATTGGATCAAATAACCACTCAATTTATTCAAAATAAAAATTAAAAAAATTTAGTAATAAAATTGATGATAATAGTGATTTGTATCCTACTCGTAGCAATCCAACAGAATGCCTATGTTTGACGTGATATAGCGTATTGCCTACCTCATTCATTGGATAGAGCACAAAAAGAGCGTGTTGTCTTGTTAAGATGAGCTAACCGAGAATCTGCCTTCCTCCTTCAATATTACAGGAACTAATCGATCGTGTCAGTAGAAATATCTTTCAATAAATATACAAACCAATGATTTTCAACAAATCTTTCATGAAACTAACAATTTAACCTAACAATATCTCTCAAAAAAATGTATCTTTATCATATATCATTATTATACTTTTTGCACTGAAAATCAATCATCCCAACAAGCATTCGAACCTCATTTCTCATTCTTTCGACTTATTCTCATAAAATCAATTCTCCGAGAAAAGATATCCCGTCCAATCTTCTCTTGCGTATGTACAATTAAGTGTATTTACGTACATAATTGCATAATAATGTTAAAAGTATATGTTTTTCTTTGGGTGTGCGCATAAATGTATGTTCCCCAAGTAATAAGTATAATTATAAATAAATAAATATGCAAAAATATGTGTGTATATACATACATATATATACATGCACACACGTTTACTTATTTTTAAATCCTAATTTAAAAAAAATTATGATAAACACATATTTATATATATATATGTGTGTGTGTGTGCGCGCGCGCATGTCCTCATGCTTGCCCATGTGCGTGCATTTACATAGCTACATATATGAGTATATATATTATTATATTGCGTTTGGACAATTAAATGTTGTTAAGTTCTAAAATAATTTTCAATAAATATACAATAAAACAACTTTCAATCAAAAAATCTCTAAGTTTTTTTTATTTTTAATAGTCTACGCATCTTTGTTTATTAGTCAAAACGTACAATCTATTGGATTTCTCGATGTAGAATTATATATGGACTTTTTGAATCATAAAAAGATAAGGAGAAGAAAACATTTGTAGAGTTTCAATTTCAAGCTAGAAATTCTGGTCATGTGGGGTGTTATTCTATTTGGAAAAAGTAGTCCCTGCTAATAAAATATATCTTCAGAAAATGTTAAAGATTTGTATGTATGTATTTTTTTATTATAGATATGATTCAACTCAATCTAAGTTTTGATTCAAATTCAAAATCGTTCTTTCTTTGATAGTACATTTTTTAAGGGGATTTGACAAAAGTCAACTTACAAAATTTTTTATATAATCTTACATACTAATGATATATAATCTTATTCCACATTAATAAATTCATAAAAATAAGGCTTGAATATAAATATCCCCTCATACAAACCTCCCTTTCAAATGTTTTTTTAGAATAAAACTCCTATCAAATGCCCACTCCGATTGAGCTTCCATGTCTAGTGATAGATCTTGTCATCATCATAGAACCTCTCCATTAGCATAGCAACAGCATAATACCTCTAACCGACTAAGTCTCTATATTTGATGATAAATTTGATTCTCATCACACACTATAAATACTATTAATTTGTTGTAATCACAATAACATCACACACCATATATATCTACATGTTTTTGTGGATAAATATAATTATAAATAAATATGCAAAAATATGTGTGTGTGTGTGTATACACACACATACACACACATAAACTTATTTTGAAATCCTAATTTTAGA
The DNA here is from genome assembly GCA_014898725.1 of Jacaranda copaia. Lineage (NCBI taxonomy): Eukaryota > Viridiplantae > Streptophyta > Magnoliopsida > Lamiales > Bignoniaceae > Jacaranda > Jacaranda copaia. Next base: position 646,418 of record JACGDI010005216.1, read on the forward strand.
AAACAAAAATTATGATAAACATGTAGATACATATATGTGTGTGTGCGTGCGCATGCATATATGTGTACATATATTATATTGAGAGGACAATTAAATGTTGTTAAATTCTAAGATAATTTTCAATAAATATACCATAAAACAACTTTCAATTGAAATATCTCTAAGTTTGTTTTTATTTTTAAATTTTCTTTTATTCATTTTCACTAATTGAGGATGAATTACCAATAACTTTTCATTATTTTTTTTTAAATTTTAATTTATTTTTAACTCAGAATATATTCTCAGTAGCCCATATATCGCCACTTGTATATTTTCTTTATATATATATATATATTTATATATTTTCTCTCTATTTTTATTATTACGATTTCTATCCATCATTAATTTACTAAATTTTATATAATTGTTATCTTTCAAACAATATATTTATACATAAATTTATTTTTAACTTATTTTTTTAAATTTTAAAAATGTTGAAAATGAAAGCATAACCAGACGGCATCCAACCGGCCAAACGCCATCTCCAAAAAACACAAATAAGTAAATAAATAAATAAATGCGTCATATCATATATCATTATCATTATATTTTTCAAAAGCAAATCACCGACCAAAAGATCATTACACTGGCTCCCTGCACTAAATTTCCTGCTAATCGATCCGTCGTCACCGCACCACACTAGATGCCGTAAATTACAATTGATATAATAAATTAAAGGGACATTGACACAAAAAGTTATAATAGAATAAATTATATTATATATATCGTACAATTTGATAGCTACAAACCAAGCATGTGTCATAAGTTGGTAAAATTTAGGGCCGTTTGAATTTGTTTTCTGAAAATATTTTTTATTTTTTTAGTGAAAATAAATAATAAAAAATTAGTTATAAATTTAAATTTAAATTTAAAAATAAAATATTATTTAGATGTTTTATTTAAAATATAATGATTATGTATGGTTAAAAATAAATTGTAATTGAAAAATATAGTATTTTTGTATTAAAAGTCGTGCATAAACAAGTTAAAAAATAAAAAATAATAAAAAGTGAAAATGAAGAGAGAATGCAATAATATGTTTCGGAGAATATTTTAAAAATAAAAATATTTATAAAATAGAAGAGAAGTTATTGATTTTTTATTTTCATTTTTCAGCAGAAAATGAAAAAGGTATTTAAAAATAAAACCAAACAAGCACTTAATCAATACCTAGGACTTTTACAGTGAATTCAAACTGCTTAAATAGATGATATATATTTATATATATTAGCTCATTTTTCATACATCTATATGGGGGTGTAAATAAATATTAAATGGATATGATACACTATTTTCATATTTGCATTCATTTAATTTTTTGAATATTCAGCGATGATACATATTTGACAAATATTTAAAAATAATATTCAAATTCATATATATCATATATCCTTGGAATTTTGATATATTCGTACTCGATTATAATTATTCAGATGCATTCATATTTTATTAAACTTATTCATATTTAAATTATTATTTTATATTCATACTCAATGATAATTATTTAAATATTTGTTTACGAATATCCAAATACATGAATTAATAAGCATATAACAAATACATATTTTAATTATAAGAAGGAACTATATAATTTCATTAAAACGAAAACAATCAAAGACGTAGCATAATTTTTAATTAATAATTGATTATTAGTATTTAGTGATGATGATGATGATGATGATTATAATAATAATAATAATAATAATAATAATAATAATAATAATAATAATAATAATAATAATGGCATTTAAGTATATTAATTATAAAGTCAAACAACAATAATTATGTTGATTAAGTTTATTCTTCAATTTTTTCTCTATATTACAATAATATTTTAAATTTATTCTTTTTTTCTTCTCAATTCTTCAATTATAATTTATATATACATATATGGATTATGAAATTTTTATTGAAAAATATAAATAATATATTATTTAATAAATATATGTTTGGAGAGAATATTAAATAAATTGGATACGTATTTACCATATTTATATCAATTTATAATCAAATATCTATTAATCAAATATGGAGTTTAAATTGAATAAATTTTATATAAATAAATATAAATGCGAACAATAAATAAATTTTTTAATATCTATTTATAGCCCTACATCTACAGTCATGTTGTGGTTTTCTTGTTTAATACTTATACCTTTAATAATTTCCTTTATTATTTAGATTCCTCTGGATGTACGTAAGAGAATAGCATTATGCTTTATTCATTTTAAGAACACTTCGTGTAATTTCTCTTATAAGCTAATGAACATATTGAGATATATCCACTTTTAACCATGGTCTAACATAATTTTTTTTCAACACTTTTGTACATGCTAATATATTAATAGTTAAGTTATATATATACGATTAAGAGTTTAAACTTTAAAATTTTTTTAATGCACATTCATTTATATAACATTTATATATGAATATATATATATATATGCACGCGCACACGCATAAAGGAAGCCGAAAGCGAAAAGTAACCGACAGTGCTCGATCGACATAGCTGAATGGTAGCACGTTTAATATTTACTAAATCAATAAAGGGGCAAATTGCATTTTAACCCTGTGATATGGGAAAAGATCAAAAGTCCCCTTACACAAAATAATAATAATAATAATAATAATAATAAATAAACGACTCGTCACCCTATGATTATAAAAAAGTAGCAATTTAACACCCTCTGTTTGACAGTGTATTGCACACATGCCTAGTGCAAGTTTTATTGTGGTTTTTGCATCTAAAATGCTACCCACGTTTATCCTTAATTATTTGACAAGGGTTTAGATTTTAATATAAACAATTTGATGCTTTTAAGAGAATCAAGAGTTCACATTAAATATTATATATAAAAAAATATATAAAAATGTATATATTATTTAATAAATATATGTATTAATCATATATATGTATATCTTTAATAAGTGTATATATTATGCCCCAACCCACCAATCACCACTTAGAAAATAGGCATTCTGGTGGTGGATATATATTTAATAAGCAAAGCAGGATTTTTGGGTCGGTGGGAGCAGTGGTGGTGGTGGCGGCCGCCGCCGCAGCCATGATGGTTATGATTGTGCGAGGAAAAAGATAATAAAAAATAAAAGAAATTAACAAAAAAAAGATAAAGATAGTAAAAAAATAAAAATAAGAAATGATTTAAATTTAAATTTTATTTTATAATGATCACGTCCTTTTAATGTTAAATGGGTAGTAAATAATAGGTAAGAGGCCATAGGGGGGTGTTGGGGTTATATATATATATATATATATATTAGTAACTACACTCAATGTATTTACTAAAATTTTTATAATATAAACTTTATTTATTTTTATATAATACTGTAAGTTTTAAATAATTTTAATATATTGAAATTTTAGAATAAATCAAGAGAAAAAAGTTAAGAGAGGGTAAATAAATTGAAGAAAAAAATAAATAATTGGAGAGAAAAAAAAGTTATAAAGAAAAAGGGGAAAAGAAAACTATCTTGTCATTATTTTTTAAAATGGGGTTATTTTTGTCAACTAAATTTAAAATATACCACTAAAGCCTTGGTATTTTATATAGAGCATAAATGTAACACCTCGACTTTCAGAATATAAGTTGTAAATGATTGTATTATCAAATTAATATGTAGATTGAATAAAATATATTTGGTAATCACTTAAATTAAATTAATTAAGATCTAGGTATAAACATTGAGAATTGAGGAATTTAATTGTAATTAAGAAAAGGGGTTGATTGCTCAAAATAATAAAGTTTAGGGGTCTATGCCAGAGGATTAAAACTTTAAGGGCTTTACAATAAATAAAGAAGAATTAATTGACTAGAATTGAAAATGTTAGGGGTTAAAATGAAAATTTGAAACTTCCAAGGACCAAAATTGAAGTTCAGGGGCTGAATTGAAAGCAGTTTGAAACTTTAAGGATTGGATTGAAGGCAATCAATAATTTTGGGGTCAAATTGAGAATAAGAAAAAGTACCTTTATATATAGAGAATTAAGGACAAAATTCTAAATTCTCAAAATAACACCCAACCTCTTCGCACCTTCGATTCTTCTTCATTTTAGCACCAAATTGAAAACTAAATGGTTAGATTCCTTTCAGCTCAAGGATCACAACCATATCAAATATGAACCAATAGACGGTGATTTTGTTGGAAACATTTAAGGTGGTGGACCAAGGCGGCAAAGGTGACGGGTTGCTGACTTTTGGTGGTGGAAATGGTGAAATATTAGGTGGGTTTTGATGAGCTTGTTGAGAGGAGCATTTTGGTGTCCTTTAATTTTTTTTTCGGCCACAGGTGATGGAGTAATTAATGCGGCAAAGAGGCGGGGGCGACAACTAAGGTTTGGTGACAGTGTTTTGCCTAATTTGTCGATAAGGAGATAGCGGATGGAAAAATTGTTGGAGGGGTTTTGTTTAGCTCATTGAGACAAGCATTTTGGTGGTGGCAGTGTACACATAGACGGCGGTGTGTGGCAGCTTCAATAGTGGCACGCCAGCAACCTAAACACAGTTTGCTGGAAATTCCTTTTCAAGTTCAACTGGGCTAAAATTGAATCTTGTTTCTGACTAGAACTTCGTCAAATTTGGTGAGTTTTGATTTATGAAATTAATTAGTCCTAAATTGCTACAATTGAGTTATTATCAATTGGATCGGATGCTTAATTTTATACTAAATGAAATTAACTCTAAACTAAGATCAAAATTAGGTGAGGAATTGGATTCTTATTTGCCTAATTTGAATAATTCATATGGAATACTGCCTCAATTAGTTTTTATTTCTGATTAGAATCTTGATGGAATTAAGGTTACTAAATTATAAGTGGGTCTAAGTTAGTAAGTAATATTGTGAGTGTTAAACTTGATGATACGAATGATTTAACTAAAATTGATTGACATGTTGGACATAATAAACTGAGGAAGGATTGTTAAATTACTGCTAGGATCTTCAGTAAGACCTTGACCATGCTGCATTTAAGAATAATCACCTACCAACCTAATTATCGATCCAATAAGCTATGAATGGTTATATTTATTATCTCAAACGTATAAGTGATATGAAAATTAAGGAAACTATAACTAAAAGAAGTGAGGTAACTAGGGACTCAATAAGGGCATTTTAGTATATTTAGATTTATAAATCATAAGTTATTGCAATGTTGGTTCAAATGATCTTATACTAAATTTTGGATTAGCTGAGGAGCCAGGACTTGAGCGTTGATATAACTAAGGATTCATCTACATTTACCAGGTGAGGTTTATACTAATTTTCTTTATTAGGGAAAGAACATATATATTTGTTAATATATCCTAGTTGCTTGATTCTGTTTGTGTTGAGATTCACATCGTCGTTTGATAGATCTATGTTATCTTATAGTTTTGTGTCGAACTTTTATAGTCTATTTGAACTAAACTAAATCGATTTTCCTTGCCTATAATTCTCATGCTATTGTTATTTAAAATATTAGTATATCTAGCAACATGATATTACTTTATGATCATGGCTATCTATTCAAATTTTGTATATCATTTCATACCTTTACATTTTTGATATGTTGATTCCATGAAAGTTTTGTTTGAACCCAGTAAATTGGCTAAATACCTTGTATCATGCTGCTCTTAAGGCATCCTTTCATCATTTGTGTTTTTTTATCTTCAGTATACTTATCGTTGAATTCCTTCATTGAATTTTAGAAATGGCTTTTGAACAACATTTGAAAAATTTATTTTCTGAATAACATGTTCTTTTTGAAATAATCTCAAAAAGTATCATTTGAATTTGGAATCTTCTGTTAATCTCACATGAATTGGATTTTGAATTTGTAATTAAACTATGAAACTTTCAAAGGTTTGAAACTACAATTGAATAATTCATTCTTGACCTAATCATTGTATCTTGTGATATTATTGCAAGGCAATTTTGTTGATTAACTGTTATTGATTAACTAATTCATTTGTTGAAATTATTCTATTTTATACGGCAATTTCAATATAAAAGAAATTATGTTGACTGCTAGGGCTTTTGTGCTTATACATGTGGTTATTGATACCCTTAGGGATACTCTTGGCATACATTTTAGGCTTATAGGACCGATTAGCAAGATGATCGGGATGACATTAGGCCGTTGGTGGTTGGTCTCCCTGCTAGTACCTAATTTACGATCTTAACTTTAGGACAGTTAGAGGTTAGCAGCTACTTGAAGCTTGATCATCAAGGATCAATCCTATCGATTCGTGCTACATAGGTTTGGCAAGTTGGCCACTCATCGAGGCTATATAAGGGGGCAGACTATTCCATGGTTGGATTGGTTACACAAATTACTGGGAGTCATAAAGATGAAGGCCATTCCATGGTCAAATCTATAAAGATGTCCCTCATACAGTTGTTTTTATAAAACTGAACGAAATCTTAGATTTTGAATCTAAGCTTTATGTAACTTATCATGTTCTTGTACACTTGATTATTTAGAATTAATTCAGCTTTTGAGTTTTGAAATATAAAGTTTGCTATGAAATATTATGAAAACTTGATATGTCTTTTCACTGGTATGCGACGGTGTGGAGTCAGCTAATGATGTGTAAATATGATATATTATTCCTCCAATCCATGTTTGGCCTCATGAAACCTGTCTACTGTTTAACAACATGTTCCCTTGATAATTACTTGTAGTTATTTTATGTTGGACTGACATTATTCTATATTGTATATTTACTGTTATTACTATTAGTATAGCCTGATTATGACCTCACTAAGTCATTCAGATTTACCCTCCTTGTACTATTCTATAGCACCCTACCTCGAGATAGCACCTAAGTTGAGGCACTACTTTAATTCAGGCTTAATTCTCAGAATTTCAATTCAACAGAAGGTCCATAAATTTCAAACATCTCAAAGGTAAACATCAATTCAACTCAAACAAGACTAATTAAAATCGCAAAATAGATGTATCAAATGAGATTCATGGAACTTAGTTAAGTTATAGTCTTTGACAGATCCTACCATCAATGCCATCTTACACTATAACTTTCAAAATAAAATTTACATATCATAACATCTCTAAGGTAAATAACACATTCGCAAGTTCCATACTTAACTACAATATTAGTTCTATTACAAAATAACTACACACTTCATTCCAAACCTGGCATCCATTAGAGCCCATCCCTGTCCTAGAGATTATGAAATAAAGAGGGTAAGTCTAAAGATATAGTGAGGGATAAGTAAAAGTAATAGTAGGGTTTATCGAGGAGGAACTCAACTCAATAAAATATAATTTTATTAGGCTCAATATAACAAAATCTGAAAAATAAACAATACAGAAAAGCAAATAAGAAACTCACCTACCTTATTACTCCAAGAACAAATTACAAGTAGACAGAGATCATTTAGGTACTTCAAACTCAAAGCATATGCATTCCAAGAAATGGTTATAAGACATGCATTTTAGATTCATTTTGTACCAGACAGACAAATATTTTACCTAAGCATAATAGCTTGGTATATAGCATATGCATATACGGAACAATATAATGCACTATTGATATTTAGGGGAAAATCCCTAGCATATCACTCATACCCAAGGAGAAATCCCTAGCGTACAATTGGCACCCAAGGAGAAATCCTTAGCATATCGTTAACACCCTAGGGGAATCCCTAGCTTGCCTTACATAACAAAAGCAAATCGCCCGATTTGGCCCTTGGCCCACATAATCACTGTATAAACAACAGAATTTACCACTTGTATAGATGCCTAAGGGGAAATCCCTAGCACACCGTCGAATCCAGATCTACATTTTAGAACATAACATAATAGAAATGCCACCAAGGCAATCAAAATTAGTAAATGAAACACAAATAAGCCAGCATGACCAATAAACACGAATAGATATCAGATATATCGATAAAGTAATAGATATAGTATAGACAGTACGGATACAAGATAGACAGATATCAAAATTATGGACAAGATAAAGGTTCTGGGCACCATAATAGATAGAAAATAGAATCAATATAAGAGATAACCCTCACAGGGGTATTCAAATAAGATAATTGATAACAGTTAATAGGTCAGATCTCAAACAAATTTGAGTACGTATAGAACAGAAAAACCCATACAGGGGCTCATCATAATTAACTGATAGTGCCAGATTGGCAGACCCTCATAGGGGTTTCCAACAAAAATGAGTCAGCTTAACAAAGCAATAACCCAAGTGAGAGGAAACCTCATAGAGGTGCAACAAATTATGAATAAGCTTGACAAAGAAATAACCCAAATGGGAGAACCTCACAAGGTGCAATAAATTACAAATAAGCTTAACAAAGCAATACCCCAAATGGGAAAACCTTACCTTTTATAGTTTCAATCAGCAACAGTTAAAGCCAAAATATACTACTCATCAGTGCTCAGCTTGTCATCACCTAATTAGGAAAATATTCCAAGAATCAAAATTCTTGTTCAACCCTAGCAATCTTCTAGAAATGCATCAAGCATTCAAATGTCTTATCTATCAAGATGATATAGATTAATATCATTCTTCAAAATATTCTCTAGAATTAATATTTTCAAATTATCTACGATAGTCTAAATTAATTCCAAAATAACATAATTTCCACGATAACAAATCAAGGTATTACAACCTTAAGCAATATATATGCATTAATCTCTAGTCAAATTTCTATTTTAAAAACCATTTAACCCATATTAGTTCCCAATATCAAAATTAAAGTTCAACTTAGTATCATCTACAATTTGAGTCCAGAGTTTATATCTCTTAACTCCATATTCCTTGCATAGGTAAACAATTCATACAGGTACACATATCATCTCAAAGGCTCATTCTAGATAAGGTACAACATTTGCATGCATGCATATATATAACATGCAATAACTGAACATAAATTCAAATTTCACCATTGAGGGTCCAAAATCAAAAACTAATAACACAGGAACAATCACCGCATCGAGACGAACAAAATGTCTCTCCACCACCACCAAAAAATCCAATGCCACCACAAAAATATTCCTCTAAATGAGTGAATTCCAATGTTGCCTTCAGTTTTAAATTTTGAGCAATGTAGACGCCAGAATGGGCCGAAACAACCATACTTCTCTCTCCCACTGCTGCTCTTCGATCACCGCTCCGCCGTTGTCTAATATGCCATACAATGCTTCTGCCGTGTTTCCCTTGTTGAATACTTCCTAATCCACCCTTCAAAACCGTCGATGGTCATCAAAAAATGAAAAACCCAGTTGGCCGCTGTGAGCTCTCTCTCTCGATTCTTCTTGCGGCCACTACTTCGCCGTCATGTGTGTGTGTTTGTGGTTGGAAGTGAAGGTTTTAGTGTGAGGAGTAATTTGAGTAGGTTAGGTTGGTTCGGGAGGGTCGCCAATGAGCTTGCCAGAGATGGTGGTTTCAATCGAAAGAAAGAAGAAGGAAAAAGGAAAAAAAAATTGAAGGAAAAATGAACGAAGGAAATGAGGAAGAAAGGAAGTAGCTACCGTTTTTTAAATCCCATTTTCAATTTTTTTTAATTTAGTTCCTCAAAAATTTAAGTTATGCAATCATGCCCAAAATTTTTTAGGAAATTTATAATTAACCCCAATTGACTTAGGGTATTTCATTCAAGCCCCAAACTATTAAAAAATTTACAAAATTAAGTCTATAAAGATTATAATTTGACCCAAAAACTTTTTAAAATAATTAACAATATGAAATTCATAAAATTTTCAAATAATGACACAATCATATATTGTACATAAAACCAATAAAATTCTAGGGGTGTTACATGTTCTTTCTATTCTTTGCCCTAAATTGAGGACTAGAAGGTACTATGAGCTTGAGCCATAGGTGGATAGTATATATAATGTTGTCCTAATCTTTATAAATGGTAAGAATGCGATATGTTTACATGCTTGTAATATAATAGTGGGCATATAAGTAGATTACCAGTTTTACCTTTTCATGAAATGTAATAGGTTAGAGTTGGTGATATCTTACGCGAGTCTTTGATCTAAACTTTGATTAGTTTTAATTTTTATAATTTTTCAAAATTTAATTACTTAAATAAAAATATAATTTTATATAATTTACAAATGAAAATATAAATTTTATAATTTTGATATAACAAAAATGCAAATTTATTAAATTTGTAAAGTAAATTTTAGAATTTTTTAATTAATAAATTTCAATATATATAGTATTACTATTTATTATTATTATTATTATTACTACTACTATTATTATTATAGTACTATTTATTATATATATATATATATCGGTGTGTGTGTGAATAGTGTATGGTGTGTGAACGACCTTTTCCTTTATTTATTTATTTTTCCGCTTACTTTCTCCAAAAACGGCGGCGTTTGGTGATGCTTGTGCTTATAATTGTTGCACTATTTACTTGATTTGTTATTCTGATTTTGTCTTTTTATGATTAATTATGTGGACCCATGTTTGGTTGTTTAGAAGAAATTGATTCTTTATATATATATATATATATATATATATATTTATTGTATTGGGTTGATGGCACTGTTTTTTTGGCCTTTTGGATTGGCCTTTTGGATGATGGTTATGGTTAAGCAGCTAGACTTCTTGTTTTTAATTTGTCTTTTTGCAATTAATGATGCGAATCAGGCTTTTTTGTTAATTGGTTTTTTTCCCCCTTTTTTGGATTGAATTTGTTTATTTGTTTTTTCAAATTTGTCTTTTTATAATTAATTATATGGGTCACACTTCATTACTTAAAAGAAATTGGTTTGTGTTTTTATTTAGGGCTGAATTTGTTTATTTTTATATATAATTTTCTTTTTTGTCATAAAGGGTGTTGTTCTGTTTGTAATGATTTTTATTTCTTTTTTTTCAATTAATTGTTTACTTTTGGCTTTGTTTGGTTATATTCTCTCAGTTTATTTTCTAACTCCCAACTCATAAACAAATAATCACATTCGTCGAACCACTCTCCTAAATACACAATTTATTTCTAAAAATTTCTATTATTCCCAACTTCATACCATTCTCAAGGCATCACATATTCTTTTATCATTATAAATATATATATATATATATATACTACTACTCACACAATCTATATATACACATATATAAATAATTTTAAAATATTTATTTCACCTCACAAACCCAATAAAAAATTATTAATGTGATATCTTGCTCCTCCCAAAATACAAACAAAAAAATTATTTTTTCTTAATTCATTATCCCAAAACACAAATAAATAACTATCACATTCTCCAATTCCACTACCCAAAATCCATTCTTCCAAAATATTTTGGGAGAATGGCCCAATTCACAAACAAAAAAAAGCCTTTATTTGGTATTAAAAAACTGATTTTATGAGGCTTTCCTTTGTCTTTTTATTAAAAAAGACACGCCTTTTTGTGTGTTTTTATTAAAAAACAAAAAACGATGCCGTTCGATTTCTTCAACCTCAAAACACGCCTTCAATGGTGTGTGACATTAATTTTTCTTTTTCATAAAGGGGGAGGGTCGGGGTGAGGAGAAGGCGTAGGTAGCGATGGCATCTTCTTGAAGAGATAAACAAGATGGCTAACATCAACTTATCTTGAAGAGATAAACATGAATTTTTCCATCTTGTTTAACTTTATGTTGGGGAGGGTGGTTTGGGGTTGATTTGATATTAAATTTTTGATAATTTAATCTATTTCTTATCTATTAGAATATAGAGAAATAAAAAATTGAGATTGGATTGCGATACACTTGCGATATGGTGTGGAGATCTGGAATATTTTTGTTTTCTATAGTGGAGGATAAATTGCAGCCACAAGATAAGCTGTTTTTCAATTTGTTTTTTCAATTTTTTGTTATTATTTTACAAAATATAGTTTTTCCATATGTCTTGATTAAAGGATGAGTTAGGTTTTCTTTTTCTTTTTCTTTTTAGATTTTTTATTTTAATTTTACAAAATATATCTTTACCATGCTTTGCATGCTTTGTTTGGGGGGTTTGGGGCTGATTTGACATTAATTTTTTGATGTTTTCATCTATTTCTTGATTGTTAGGAAATAGAGAAATAAAAAATTGAGATTGGAGTACGATAGACTTGCAATATGGTGTGGAGATCTGGAGTACTTTGTTTTCTATAGTGCAGGATAAATTCTAACAACAAGATAAGCTGTTTTTCATTTTTTTTCATTATTATTTTAAAAATATAGCTTTTCCATATATCTTGACTACAGTATGAGCTCAGTTTCCTTTTCTTTAGATTTTTCATTTTAATTTTACAAAATATATCTTTACCATGGTTTGCATGTTTTGTTTAATGTGTTTACTAGAGTTTATTTGGCTTAAGAAATAAATTACCCATTTCTATGTGAGTTAGATGTTAGGTGTTGGGTTTGAGTGGTTTTTGTGTATAGGTATCATGCTTCATTTTTCTTTTTCTTTTGTTGGATTCAGAGTATTTTTTCTTCTACTCTGTTAATGAGTAGGTGCTTTCGTTGATTTAGTTTGAATTTATCTCTAGCTTTGTTATGGTTTTGCTCTTCTTCTTATTTGTGTTTTGTGGTGATGAATTGATGTGTATGGCATTTATTTTAGTTTTAAAAATATGGTTATTATTATTTTTTGGTTGATGCTATCATGTTCTCTTTTGAATATTTGTAACACTCCTAAAATTTTATTTATTTTATTTAAATATATGATTTTATCATTATTTAAAAATTTTATGAATTTCACATTATTAATTATTTTAAAAAGTTTTGTGGGCTAAATTATAATTTTGTAGACTTAATAGTGTTGACTTTTGATAATTTGGGGCTAATCATAATTTTCTAAAAACTTGAGGTAAAATTTCATAATTTAAAATATTAAAGGATTAAATTAGAAATTAAAATTTCATAAAAAAAATGAAATGAAAAATGAGATCTAAAGAACTCAACAGATCTTTCTTCTCCATTCTTTTCCTTTATTTTTCCTTCTTTCTTTGCCTTCTCCATTTTTCCTCCTTTTCTTTCTTTCACTGAAGCTCCACTACCATCTCCACTCTTAGCCACTCAAACACCTCACTCAGATGGCAGAGCAGCGGTGGCAGAAGAGAATCAAGGAATACGAGCTACGGTGGTAGCTGGGTTTTGCATTTTTCAGTACCCATCGACGACTCTGAGGGTTGAGTTAGGAAGCATTCAATATGAGGAGCACATTGGAGCTATTGCATCGTGACTTCGACGACGGTGGGATGGTGATCGGAGCACGGCTGAGAAAAGAAGAACTTGGCTATTTTTGGCCCATTTTGACGTCTACATTGCTCAAATTTTGAAACAAAAGGTAGCATTGGAATCCTCACATCGAGAGGAACAATTCTGTGGTGGAGTTGAGTTTCTAGTAGCGACGGATGGCGGCTGGCAATGGTGGAGAGACAATCTCCTTGTCTTGATGCGGTGATCATCCTGATGCTATCGATTTGTGATTCCAAGCCCTCGATAGTGAAATTGGATTTTTATTGGTTATTGCATGTTATATATATATGTACATGCATGCATGCAATTGCTAGATTTTGTTCAGGATGAGCCTTTGAATCGATATATGTATCTCTATGATTGTTTACCTATGCAAGGAATAAGGAGATGTGAGATACAAATTTTGGACTCATACGTTGGTTAATAATAAGTTGAATATTAATTTTGATATCGGAAACTATTATAAGTTAAATAGATTGAAATGAGAATTTGACTAGAGATTTATGCATAAATATTGCTTAAGATTGTGATGCCTTGATTTGTTATCATGGAAATTGTATTATTCTAGATTTAACCTAGATCGTCGTAGATAATTCAAAAATATTAATCCTAGAGAATTTTGTAAAGAAGGAACTTAACCCGTATTATCCTGATGATAGATAAGGCACTAGAATGCTTGATGCATTTCTATAAGGTTACTAGGATTGAACAGAAATTTTGATTCTTAGAATATTTTTCTGATTAGGTGACAATGAGTTGGGCATTGATGAGCAGTAGATTCTATTTTAACTATTGCTAATTCAGATCGCAAGAGGTGAGGGTCTCCCATTTTGGGTTATTGCTTTGTTAAGCTTACTTGTATTTGTTGGAAACCCCTATAAGAGTCTACCAATCTGGCGCTTTTTTTCTTATCTACGATTGTAATAAGCCCCTATGTGGATTTTACTATTTCTGAACTGTACTCTGAACTGTGATTGAAATCTGTCTGTTATCTGTTATTTGTTATCTGATTTGAATACCCCTATGAGGGTTATTTCTGATATTGATTCTATTTTCTATCTGTTCTGGAACCCAAAACTTCTATTTGCTGTCTATTATTTTGGTATCTATCTGTCTCATATCTATACTGTATCGATTACCTTGTCAGCATATCTACTATCAGTTTTGTGTATATCAGCTATGCTAGCTTATATGTATTTCATTAACTATTTTTTGTTGCCTTGGTTGCATTTCTACTCTGTTATGTTCTAAACTATTGATCTGAAACTGATAGTGTGCTAGGGATTTCCCCGTAGGCATCTGTATAAGTGATTATTCTATTATCTATATGGTGATTATGTGGGCCAAGGGTCATACTAGGTGAATTGTTTAGTTATGCAGGGGCATGGTAGGAATTTCCCCTTGGGTGCCAACCTTATGCTAGGGATTTCCCCTTAGGTACGAGTGATACGCTAGAGAATTTTCCTATGTATCAACAGAGCGCTATACAGTTCCGTATAGGCATCTGCCATATACCAAGCTATTGCACTTAGGTAAATTATCTGTCTGTCTGGTATAAGGTGAATTTGCAATGCATGTCTTATAGCCTTTTCTTGGAATGCATATGCTTTAGGTTTGATTTACCTGAATGATTTTTGTTTGCCTGTAATCTGTTCTTGGAACAATAAGGCAGGAGAGTTTCCTTTATGCTTTTTTGTACTGTCTGTTTTTTGAATTCTGTTATATTCAGTATGATAAAAGCCATGTTTTATCGAGTTGAGTTTTTCCTTGGTAAACACATTTTTTGCTTTTACATATCTTTCATTAAGTCTTTGGACTTACCCCTCTATATTTCATAATCTTTCAGACAGGGATGGGCTCTGATGGACGTCAGGCTTGGAATGAAGTACATGGCGCTGTTTTGTAATATAACTAATGTTGAAATTAAGTATGGAACTTGTGAACATGTCGTTAACCTTAGAGATGTTGTGATGTATAAATTTTATTTTGAAGGTTGTAGTGTAAGATGGCAATGATAGTGTGATCTGTCAGAGGTTGTAACTTAACTAAATTCCCTGAAACTCTTATGATATATCTATTTTGCGGTTTTATTTAGTCTTATTGGAGTTGAATCAGTGTTTAAATTTTGAGATGTTTGAATTTATGGGCCTACTGTTAAATTGTAATTCGAAGAATTAAATTTGAATCAAAGTAGTGCCTCAATTTAGGTGTTGTACCAAGGTAGGGTGCTATAGTATTTTTATGCATTTGAATTTTCAAAACGAGAGTTTTGGGTTTTCTTGTTGGTTTTAAAAAAGTGGAATTTCTCATCTATTTAGTTCGATGTTCATTTTTTGTATTGTGTCTTGATAGAAGAATTGGTGTAGGGTATTATTTTCCATTAATTAAGTGTAGGAATTTTTTTTATTTTATTTGTTCTTTTTTTAATATTATTATTTGTTGGGTTTTCGGTCTTTTGCTTGAGTTTATGTCTTGTAATGTTAGATTTATGTTTTAGGTGTTGTTTTTGGTTTATGTGGCTGTGGTAATTATTTTTCGTTGGTTGATGTTATAGTGTTCTCTTTTTGGGTGTTTTTATGCAGTTTAATTTTTTAAAATGAAGATTTTGGGTTTTTTTGGTTCATTTGAAAAACAATATGGGTTTCTCATGTGTTTTTGTTGGATGTTTGTTTTTAAAATTGTCTTTTGGTAGAAGTCCTGATATATGATATAGTCTTTTTATGCAATTTTTCAGATTCTATTTTTAGAAATTTAATTGTTGTAACTTTTTGTTTAAACTCTTTATGCAGTTTTATAGTTAGTTGGCTGTCTCTGTAAAGAAATTTTTGTGTGAAGAAGGTATTTTTGCATAGGAGGAAATTTCAGGTACGGAATGTATTTCATGTTGAGGTTTTTGAGGTTATTTTAGTTTTTCTTTCACTTGAAAGTGGGGTTGGTACTTATGTTTTATTTTTTTGCTTAGTGTATTTTGTTTTGATGTTGCTGATTATGTGTGTATTTATCTATTTAAGTTTTTTATTTGTTTGGTTTTTTTATTTAGAATTAGTTGTATTATTTTTAGGTTTGGTGACTCGAGTATTGTGACAAGTTGAGTTTGCAAACTTTGGTCTTTACTCAAGTTTGTTTATTATATATTGAATTTTCATTGATTTAGTTTTATTTATTATAGTTGGAATGGGGTTTAAAAATTGAGAAAAGAAGGATAGAATTTATGTATATTGAATAATAATTTAGATGTTAGATTTAGGTGATTGGGATTTGAGTTTTTCTTTGTTAGTTTTTCTCGTTTTAGATTATTGAGCTTTTTGTGGATTTTCACAAGTTTAGGTTACTGTGTGCTATGTTTTTTAAAATTTAGGTTGTTTCATTTTAGTTTGATTTATATGTTTTTGTTCAATATCTCTTGATGCTGCAATAAGCTGAATGGTCCGGAAGTCCGGTGGATAGAGTTGATGCT
>JACGDI010005216.1:663245-676343 GCA_014898725.1 Jacaranda copaia
ATTGTTGTAAAATTATGTTCATATATGTTTTGCCAATATATATGTGTTATGTGAAATTCATTCTGCTATATGTGAAAAGCTATTTGTTCAATTTATGTGCATTTATAGTTGCTAATCTATTAAATTTGAAAGGTGGTTTGTTTAATTTGTGCATTTATAGTTGTATATATAAAATACATGTTAAAGTAATTTTAAATAGCTAGAGTTTATTAGGTATTAGGTATACTTTTATCTATATAATTAACTGAAATTTTTATCTTCAATTTTTTATTGTATATCTAAATCTATAAATAATTGTTGGGTTTAGTTGGGTTAGTTTTATGCAAAAATTTGTGGCTATTTTTTTAAGTGATGATGTTTTCTTTAATTAGATAAATTATATTTTCTCGGCTCTTTGATCAAATATCAGTATTTATAGTTTTTATGTTTTCCTACTCTTTCTGAATTAAAATTCTTATATGAATTGATTTGCTGAATATTTATAGAAATATTGTTTTCTATGGTTATATAAGTTTGTTGAATAGCTCAATTATTTTAAAATTTAGTTTATATTTGTATTATATGAATGTATAGTAATATGTATATAATATTTATCAATATTAATTTAAATACTTATATTTTATTATTATGGTTGATGCTTATGTATCTTTAGCCTGAGCTAAAGTATTCATGAAGGCTGCAGTTGGAAATCTGTTCATCCCGAGCTCACCCCCAATGGACACAGGTAAGCTGAACTTGGAAGGAAGTAGTCAAGATGAGGACATGAGATGGCCGAGATGAACTCAGAAGAAAGTATCTGGGAAGAGATTATGAGATGGCCGAGTTGAGTTCAAAGTTACGATTTTAGTAGCTCAACGCACAATCGGAAGATAAGGAACATGGGCCACACGTGGCGTCATATTTCAACTCTGATGTGTGTAGATAGTTAGTGGCTTAGTGGGTGGTTATAATTCCAGTTAGTGGGGTTCCTAATAAAAAAAAAAGGCCTTGTATGAAATTGTAAAAGATGACAAACAAGGAAAAATATACTAGATTATTGTTCTTGTTTTTCAATTGGTGTTTGGTAGATTATTTTTGGCATCAATTTGGTGTCATCTGTGGAATCAAGATTAGGAGTTAAAATGTGAGATTGGGTGATTCAGAAGAGAATGGGGAGATAGGTATGAGGATGATGTCGTAGAGTGAGCAGATGCCTATAGCTACAACCGCCACGCCTTTAGTTATGGTGGTGTAGGTGGCAGTCACTGAAGGAAGGGTTGCCCCAGTATCTCCGATGGTGGGACAAATGACTACAGAATAGTTGGCCAACTTCTTATGGTCAATATTTGGTGTTATTACCGCCACCCAATTTGCTGGAGCCATGCACGTATCCCCCTTGCTAATGCTGCTAGGCCCCAGGGTCATCCCTTTTTTGCAGGGAATGGCACCCAGTATTTCACCCCCTTGTACTCTAGTACCCCTATTAGGATATTTTAGCTTTATACGTCCAACAAGGGCGACAGTCACCTGGGTAGCACACATGCCCATGGGTGGAGCCCCCGTACAGAGCCCCAAGGCTGCCTTAGTGTTAGGAGTAATTGTGCAGGGCACAGTGATAGCTGGGCCACCTTTTCCCAATAATCCAGGGTTGGTCATAGGAGGACAGGAAGTTACAATGGCACCAGCCAGACAAACACTGGAAGAACTAAGAAAAGAGGGTGCACATGACATACCCAAGGAGGCCTCTATGAAGATCCCCACCCATTTAGCAGATGCGGAAGCAATGGCGAAAAGTCAAATCTTAGTGGGACATGGCCTGGATATGAGAGACAAGCCTTAATAGGATTAAATAGAGGAGATGGAGGAGATGAGAAGGGAGGTGGAAGAGATGAGGAAAAGGATAGAAAGAAAGATAAGAGAAGAGGTCGAGGCCTTACCATTTGTTGAAGCCATATTGTGTGATCCATTCCCAAAGAACCATAAGTCCTTCAACATGCCCAGGTACACGGGCACTACTAACCCTGTTGATCATCTGTGTGAGTTCGAAAACTTGTCCTTGCTATATCAATTCTTGGATGGAGTGAAGTGTAGGACTTTCCTCACCACCCTAGGGGGGCTGCTCAAAGGTGGTTTGGGCAATTACCCCCTTGATCTATTCATACATTTGATGAATTCGCATGAAGATTCCTACACATATTTACCACTAACAAACAATATCAGAAGAATGTGCAGAGTTTACTTTCTTTCTAACAAGGAGAGGCTGAAAGTTTGAGAGGTTTTGTGAGGCGGTTTACTACGATTGCCTTGGAGGTTCTGTTGGCCACTCTAGAATTATTGAGTGATGCTTTCACTCAAGGACTGCGACCAGGTCTTTTTTTCCAGTCCTTGAGTAAGAAACCATTGGAGAGCTATAATGAGCTCCTTAGGCAAGCAAAGAAGTATATTCATGAAGGGGAGGACTGTGAGGCAAAGGGGAGAGAGTTAAAAGGGAAAAGAAAGGACAGGAGAGAAGATCTTGTCAATAAGAAACCTAGATAGGAAAAGAAACCCTAAGCTATACTTGTACGATAGGTAAAAATTCCACCGATGATGGGGCCAAAATTTGATTACTACACCCTTCTACGATTTCCTAGAGAACAAGTTGTGTAGGCTATCAAGCACCTTAACCATGCTCCCATAGAGACCCGCTAAGACCTCCTAGGTCTGATAGGCTTTTTCACTTTCAAATTGAGTATGGGCACATGACGAAAGAATGTGACCACCTATGGAATGAGTTAGAATAGTTGGTGCGAGATGGGTAGTTGGATGAATTTGTACTCAGGGCAGGAGTGGAGGCAGAGACAAGCGCCCCACACAGGTCTGGGAGGGACAGCCAAAAATAAGATAACCTAATGGGGAAAATGATGTTAAAAATGAAACTATTAGAGGGGTGATTCACATGATCTCGGAGGCTTGGCCAAGGGAGACACTCATCAAGCTAGGAGAGTGAGGGCCTGGGTTGTGGCGCACAAAAATATGGAGGTGGCATCAGTCTCTATCATTAATAACATCCTAGTTATCTAGTTTAGACCAGAGGACCTAAAAACTCTGTATCTACTTCATTAAGATGCTTTGATTATTATAACAATGATAGCCAACTTTGAAGTAGCCTGTATTTTTGTTGACGGAAGCAGCTCGGCAGATATCCTTTTCTATAATGCCTTTCAACAGATAGATTTGGAAAACACCATACTCGAGCCAATAGAGACATTACTCTTTGAATTTTCAAGAGAGGTGGTTCGACTGAGGGGATAGATTTCCTTGCTAGTCTCTTTGGGAGCAAGAATATACCAGAAGACTTGAATGGTAAATTTCTTAGTAGTCGATGCTCCTTCAACATATAATGTGATTTTTGGTAGGCCTATGTTGCAGCTCTTTTAAGCGGTAGCTCCCCATACCATAAGAAGCTGAAGTATATGGTAGGGTGGCTAGTAAGGGAAGTGGTGGGAGACCAATATACTTCTAGGAAGTGCTATATAGATGCAGTGAGAAAAGGATGCCATAAGGGTGATGAGGTTAGCTATAAGCAAAGGTAAAACGATACGGGCGCACCCCTAGTTGTAAAAAGACAACAGAAAATCGAACTTAAAGGAGAGCTCCTATTAATAGAGTTAGTTCTAGAAGATCCCAGCAAGACCACACAGATAGGTTCCCACCTAGAGACTAGCTTAAAGCCAGAGCTAATTGCGGCATTAACAGATTATGTGGATGTTTTTGCCTTTTTTGTTAAAGACCTTACAGGTATAGACCCAAAACTAGCCGAGCACAAGCTTAATGTTAACATAACTATTAGATCAGTCAAGCAGAAAAAAAGGCATTTTGGTCCTGAGAAAGATCCCATAATCCAACAAGAGGTGGAAAAGCTCCTGGATGCAGAGCATAT
This sequence comes from Jacaranda copaia, assembly GCA_014898725.1. Classification (NCBI taxonomy): domain Eukaryota; kingdom Viridiplantae; phylum Streptophyta; class Magnoliopsida; order Lamiales; family Bignoniaceae; genus Jacaranda; species Jacaranda copaia. Next base: position 667,147 of record JACGDI010005216.1, read on the forward strand.
TTTGGAAATCCAGTTTCTCAAGTGGATCTCCAATGTGGTTTTGGTGTCGAAGCACTCACATAAGTGGAGAGAGTGCATAGATTTCCGGGATTTGAACAAAGCTTGCCAAAATTATTTCTACCCTCTACCCAAGATTGATTTGTTGGTGGATTCCACTTCTAGGTGTGAACTCCTTAGCATGATGGATGCCTCAAAGGGATACTACCAAATTCCACTCTGCTTGGAGGATCATAAGCGGGTAAGTTTCATCACGTCCCAAGGAACTTACTATTATCTGGTCATGCCTTTTGGTCTAAAGAATGCCGGAGCAGCCATAAACTAGAGGCTAGTGGATCAAATATTCTAGCATCAGATCAATCGAAATGTGGAAATATATGTTGACGACATGCTTGTGAAGAGTGCGAGCCGAGTTGATCATGTTGGCGATTTAAAGAAGACTTCAAAACCCTGTGCAAGTATGGGATGAAGCTAAACCCAAAGAAGTGTGCGTTTGAAGTAAAGGAACGTAAGTTCCTAGGTTATCTGGTGACAAAAAGAGGAATTTAGGCTAATTCGGAGAAAATTTAAGCTATTTTAGAGATGAGTCCCCCCGAGAACCATGGATGAAGTCTAAAGATTAGCAGGAAGGATAGTCGCTCGAAGCAGATTCATATCTCGATTAACTAACAAAAGTTTATCTTTTTTCAGAATATTACAAAAGGCAAAACAATTTGAATGAGGGGAAGCAACATAATGCACATTTGAGGAGTTGAAAGCCTACTTAGCCAAGCTTTCTTTGCTGACGAAGCCCACTCTAGGGGAAACTCTCTATTTTTACTTGGCAGCATCTAAACCAGGAGTAAGCTTAGTATTTATAAGGAAGGATAGAACCGTGTAGAGGCTGGTATACTATGTCAGCAAGATCTTGCATACTACCGAGCTGAGATACTCAGAAATTGAGAAAATGGCACTAGCCCTGGTGGTCATGGCAAGAAGGCTACGCCTTTATTTTTTATCTCATCCTATAATTATGTGAACTAACCACCCTTTGAAGCAAACTCTTGGGAAAGCTGATGTGGCAGGAAGGCTGGTCAAATAGTCTATGGAGTTAGGGGAATATGATATTAGCTATGTCCCTAAGAACGCCATAAAAGTGCAGGCCTTGGTGGATTTCATTATAGACATACCTATGATGGCAGATGAAGGCCTGTGTATGTGGATGGGTCATTAGGATATGGAGGAAATGGAGTTGGAATTGTAGTTATTGATCTTGAAGGTGAAGAGATAAAGTTTACAATAAAGTTTCATTTCAAAGCCTCCAATAACGAAGCAAAATATGAGGTCGTGATATAGGGGATTAGAATGGCCATGTAGAGTGGCGCCAAATGTGTCCAGGTGTTCACTAATTCACAATTGGTGGTGAAGTAAGTTGAAGGACCATACGAGGCCAAAGAAACTAGAATGAGCAAATATCTGCAACTAGTGGATAAACTGAAACAACAATTAGCTAAGCTTCAAATAACCTAGATCCCTCAGGAAGAGAACAACATGGTAGATTATTTAGCCAAGATAGCTAGCTCTCTCAGTGAGTGCAACATCCAATAACTAATGATCCATGAGCTAGAGAAAGAAGTCTCGAAGCTGAAGTCCTTATAGTAGAAAAAGGTAAGGATTGGAGAACCCCCATCATACGATATCTGTAGGGAGATAACTCGGGGGCCGATCACAAGTTACATGTGTGGGTAACATAATTTACCATGGTAAATGGACTGTTGTACAAGAGGGGTTTTTCTCAGCAATTGCTACGCTATTTATTCCTTCAGAAAGGGGAATACATCCTGTGGGAAATTCATGAAGGGTGCTGCGAGAATCACTTAGGAGAGACTGCACTAGCCTCAAAGACTATCGAAGCTGGGTATATTTGGCCTTCTGTCCGAGTTGATGCAAGAGAGTTGGTGAAGAAATATGACAAATGTTAGAGGCACGCCCAAGTCAGTTGTGTACCAGCTGAGCCCATGCATGGAATGAATGCCCCCTACCCCTTTACTAAATAGGGGATAGATATTGTAGGGCATTTCCCCATGGCAACCAGGCAGAGGAAGTTCTTGTTGGTTGCAGTGGATTATTTTAGTAAGTGGATAGAAGCGGAGCCCTTAGCTAAGATAAGTGAGAATGAAGTGCTCAAGTTCCTGTAGAGGAACATAATATGCATATATGGTATCCCCAGGGAGTTGATCTTGGATAATAAAAGGTAATTCTAGGGTGCCAAGGTGCAAGCCTAGTGCAAGAAAATGAAAATTACCCAACACTTCAGTGCTATAGCCTATTCCCAAACCAATAGGCAAATAGAGGTCATTAATTACGATCGTTTAAGGAGTTTAAAGAAAAGATTGAACTAGGCCAGTGGTGGTTGGGTGGATGAACATCCTAGTGTATTATAGGCCTACAAGACTATGCCTAAAGTGTCAATCTAGAAAACACCCTTCAATATGGTCTATAGTGTGGATGCATTGATTCCAGCCAAGGTGGGCCTAAAATCATATCAGGTGTTGGCGTATAATCCTGAGGAAAATGGGAAGTTGCTCAAGGATTCTCTGGATACGATCAAAGAAAAGAGGGAGAACGCTCGTCTCAAGTTGGTTAAATACAAGCAAAGGATCCAAACCACCTTCAACAAGAAGGTCAATCCTCGCAGTTTTTAGGTAGGGGATTGGGTCTTGAGAAGAGCAGATGCACTAAGGAACATCAAAAAGTTCGAGCCTAGCTAGGAAAGACCCTATAAGGTGATCAAAGTGCTGAAAGGGGGAGCATATGAGTTGGAAATAATAGAAAGAAAGAAGTTAGCTCATTCATGAAATGTACAGAACTTGCGGCATTTTTACATGTAATTTCTTTTTAGAATCTGCTTTGCTATTCCTAATTTACATTAGCTTTGTTACATAAAAGTTAGACCAAGTCAGTTTTTATTTCTTGTAAGCTCGAGTTATGTAGGGTCAGTCTTTACCTTCTGTTAAGCTTTAAAATTCAATCATGCTTATTCTTTTAAATCTCACTGATCTAAAAGTGATGGACGAATGTCCAACTGAAGATGGCAAATGCCAAACAAAAATCAACTCGACTGATCTAAACATGATGGATGAATGTCCAACTAAAGATGGCTAATGCCAAACAAAAATCAACTTGGCTAATCTAAACATAATGGATGAATGTCTAGCTAAAGATGGTGAATGCCAAACAAAAATCAACAGAAGATGGCAAATGCTAAACTAAAATCAGCTCAATTGATCTAAAATAAAATTTAGCAGGGCTAATCTATAATTATGGAAGAATAATGCCTAAGTCACTTATAAGAAGTTGGAGTTAATATCAGCTCGATAAATTGAAAGTCAAAATGATCAACACTTCAAAATAAGGATCCCTTTTTCTTTTCATTCAATAATTCGACCACCCTGCTTACAAAAAAAAAAAAAAAGAGGAAGAAGAAGAAGATCGCCCTAACAGGCGGGCAAAGTGCTTTATAAAGGGGATTTTTTTAACTGCTAGGGCCGGCCAACTCAAGAAGAGAAGCAGTGGCTAGAGTGTGAACCTAGTTCGAAGGCTCAACCCCAAGGAATATCTTAGCCCTTCCTCAAATCTCAGTCTTTGATCTTAGCTCGACTGCGGATCAAAGTTCAACAGGATCACCTTCACCCTTGCTAACATGATTGTCTTTGTCTTCTAAGTCTGATGGAAGAGATTCCAACCCAAACATGCGGTCTATATTCTTGTCCAACTAGCCCATGTGTAGCATGCCCCTAGCCTCCAGCTGGTCCACATCAATGTTGATGCCACGATGGTAATATTTCAAAGCCTTCTTCACAATTATTTACTTGAAATTGTTGCTCTTTAGATACTCGTTTAGACATGATCTCCAACTAGCCTCCAGAAAGTCCTTCCTCTCTTTAATAAATTGGAATACCTCAAAGAAGGTATCTTGCCCCTCACAACGGCCCTCCTCCCCGGCCTTCTCCAAGGCCTTCTCCTACTAAGACATCATCTCACATATCTTCAGCTTAAACTTGGAGAGGCTGCTGGCCATCTCATCATGCTTGGCTTGCAGAGTCGAAAGTTGCTGCCTTAGGTCTGTGAACTGGCACATCTCGGCATGAAGCTTATCCAGCTCGACCTTCAAGCTCTAGTTAATTCAACTCCAATTATTGGTGATCCCCTTTCCACCGCGTGAGAATGCTCCCCACAAGGATACTCATCTGGAACAGAGAAAAAGAAGAAATTAGGAAAAGTAGTGAACGCAAAAGTTGAGCCTTGGGAAGGAGTTGCATACCTTGGAAAGGTAGGAAGTAAACTGATTACAAAGGCTATCAAAGGGTATTCTATTGGCTAGTTTCCGATCTGAGGTAGTCGAGATTCCTTGTAAGAAGTCTTTGCCTAAGGTATGAGTGGTGTCCATTAGGATCGAGCTGCCAGCCATGAGGTAGGTATTAGGTTGGCTGCGATGCAAAGTTAGGGAGCTCAGCTCCTCTGGTATGTTCTCCTGGACTGAAACTGGGTCAGTCAATTCAGCAAAGGTAGGTCTCTTGGGCGATGCAGCTACAGAGGAAGGGGTCTGATGTTTCCATGCGGATAGCTCAATTGGAACCTTGCGGGAAGAGCTGGCTTTGCTGGATCGCTTTGGCGGGCGAATTTTTTTTTGCCTGCCCGGCTGGCTAGTTACTATGGCCAACAGGAATGCCTTGGTGGAAATCCTCTCTGAAGAAAGAAGGAAAAAATAGGTCAGATACAAGGTTGCCCGCATAACATTCATCTTAAGATAAAGGTGAGTACCAAAAGATTTAGGGAGCTCCTCAGCATCAGGACCCAAGGAAAAGTGGTACAAAAGCCTAGTGTTCCCAAGTAGGTCAACTGTAATTGATAATTATTTAGCTTGTCTAGTAAGAACTACCAATCTAATGGGAATGTCCTACTCTTGATCGAGTTCTCTGAAGGCATATATTCTATCCACCTTTCAGAGAAGCCCCACGGCTTAGGTGACGCTATGTACACATAATATTCTTTCTAATATTTCACCGAGGTGGGGTATTTAGATAGGAAGTGTATGTCCTCCTGAGATATCAAGTACAATAGCCCAGAACCCAAAGTTTAAGGATAAAAAAGAGAATGGAAGAGGGCAATCGTAGGCTCGATTTGTAAATGTCTACATTAGATAATGAAGCCGATCATCAACCTAAATGAATTAGGTGTGAATTAATTAAGTGGAATGCCTAAGCTTGTAGACACTAACCTAAACAGCTCGAGCAAAGGGAAACGCAGCCCACCGTGAAGCTATTTTATATAGAAGTATATAAATCCTGAAAAGGGGTGATGCAGTCGATCTGAAAACTTAAGCACTACTATATGATATTCATCTGGGATTCCCATGATTTCTCTCAGCCTATGATTCTTATGCCTAGTCATCCTAGAGAAGTATGTCTCATAATAAGGTAGCCCCACCTGGGTCATTCCATGCTTAGTCTCTCTCATCACCTTCGATAGGATGTTGAGAGCCAAGTCATCCAAGTCACCATTCCCAATCAAATCAATAGAAATTTTGGGTCTCTAAAAATTCTAATGAAATAAAAGTGAAATTGCGAAGTGAAGAATTAGAAAAAACCTAGACTCATTTTCTAGAGACGCGAAGGAAAGTGAGCGGAGTTTTCTTCAACTCGCGACGATGATTGCTACGCAGACGGTAGAGTGTTACCAAAGTGAGTAGAGAAAATTGGGAAAGGAGAAAATGGGAGAAGAATTGTAGAAAATGTGGAAGAAAGGGGAAGAATGAATGGGTGGGCGGCTTTTATAGGACGAGAAAAGGGCTTTTGGACTCCCAGGTTTAAACTTCACTGTACATGTGTCTCTAGGGATATGCGAGATAGAATAGCTCAATTAATGTTGTGGGTAAGATAGGTGAACCTAGTGAAGGACAGGGCAATAATGGCTATTCCTTGGAAAGGGGCGAAAACATTGCAAATTTGCCTGTAAGTCCATTTCAGGATCCATTTAGCTCAGTCGGGCATCCTATTAGGAATACAGGCAGAGCATCATTCCCTGTGCTGTTTCATTCACACTTCATTTACCATTAGCTCGGACTCTGTCATAGTTCAAAACTCTTTAAACTTAATTTTTGGGGGGAGAGGTGATGCGTATGTATATCCAACCCAAGCTAAACTATTCATAAAGGCTGCAGTTGGAAATTCGTTCAGCCTGAGCTCACCCCAAATGGACAAAGCCAAGCTGAACTCAGAAGAAAGTGATTGAGATGAGGATGTGAGATGGCCTAGATGAACTTAGAAGGAAGTATTTGGGATGAGATTATGAGATGGCCGAGCTAAGCTCAAAGTTACGATTTTAGCAGCTCAACGCACAAGCGAAAGATAAGGAACATGGGCCACACGTGGTGTCATATTATCAACTCTAATGTATGTGGGTAGTTAGTGGTTTAGTAGGTGGTTATAATCTCAGTTAGTAGGGTTCCCAATCATATAAAAGGCCTTGTACGAAATTGTAAAAAGATGACAAACAAGGAAAATATACCAGATTACTGTTCTTGTTTTTCAATTGGTGCTTTGGTAGATTATTTTTGTCATCAATGTTGTTGATATGTTGGATCTTCATATGTATATAAATAAAATGTTTATTTTAATCTTTAAGTTACATATTTAGGTTTATAAATAATTAATTAGTTAGCTAAGTTAGTTATATGAGTTGTTTTGCTCAATATATATTGCCAAAATTTTGAATGCTTATATATGTTGTTGGTTAAATTATTAATTTATTTAATATTTAGGATATATTTGTTCTTTTTCTTTTTCTTTTTCTTTTACTTTCTTTTTTCCTCCAATACAAAATAACGAGGTCTGCCTCGTCCAAACTTAATGGAATCAAATGACCCATTGTCAAATTCTTTAGTGCTTGGTTACATCAGTTGAGTTTAAATAATTATAATTAATTTAAATGTATATTAAATTAAGTATTTTTATATTTTCTTTACTTTTTTAACTACTAAAATCGAATTTGAACCAAATTCAAATATTATCAATGTATTAAAATAATTTTCAATAATAAAATTTCAAATCAAACTCCAAAAACTTAATTTGTATTTTAAGTAAGATGTAACATCCTGTACTAGGAAAAGAAATTTTACTCTTGACAATCAAGATAGTGATGCACATGAATGTTCAGTTCTTAAGGCATAAAATTTAAATGAATTCAATTTTTTCTTTGTAATTTCTTTAGAATTATCTAACGGAACAAAGAAAAGTTGTCCATACCCTCAACAAGAAACATATAATTTAAAGTTATTTACAAATTACATTATTAAATAATAAGAATTTTTATTTTGTTAGAATCATAGTGATTTTTATGAGTTAAATCACAATGACAACTAATTTTTCCAGCTATCGCTATTAAATATTAATTAAAATTTTTTATCATAAGTCATAACAATAGCTTTTATTTAAATTAAGTTATTATTGCACATGTGTCATCAATTGTTGATAACGATAACTTAATTCTTTCTTTTTGCTAATATTATTCCATTATATAAGAATCTTCCACATTATATATATGAAGCTGATCATAATATGTCATTAGGGACAAAAGAGATGGATATGAAACTAAATATTTGTTATTCACTATGTATGGCTTATAATAATTATATTTAAAAAAAGGAAAAAAGAAAAAAATATCACTTTTCAGAAACCATATCTAGATTACTAAGTTAAAAAGAAGAGAGAGTTATTCTTTATTTATTTATTTCTCCGAAAGAATCAAAAAACTCTTTGTATTTTGGGCATCTTGAATGGTGGGAATTAATGTTGGAATGCCTTTTAGCAGCAGCTCTCATTTATTCCTTCCTAATGATATGCTGCTTTATAGAATATTGTTTGATTTCAGCCACCTCTCCGAATGGAATCCCACTTTGTTGATTGGCTTTGTTCTTTGAACTTGATCGATTGATTTGAATAATTAAGTTCCATCAATTTAACATGTTTTAAGAAATACATTCACATGAATATGGAATTTTGATTTGAGGGATGAAATTAAATTTTTATAAAATACGTAGAGCAACTTTATTAACAAAATTTTAATTTTAATAAATAAGGTATATATTTATATAAGAGAAAATTTCATTGAGGTCTAAGTGGGTGAATGCCCTATAAATTTCCCAAGAAAGGAATATGAATTAAGATAAATTTCAAATTTCTTATAAAATATAAAAATCATTACTATATTTCTATAATTTTGGGAACTTAATTTTATCCATTTAAGATGGTGTGATTTGTTTGTATATCATTATTTTAATCTTTTAGTTATCTATTCATGGTTATAAATAATTAACTGTATAGTAAAATTGGATACATTTGTAAAGTTATTTGTTAATTTTTTTTAAAAAAATGTTTCTGTATACTATTTATATATAATTAAATATATAAAATATTTATTGTTATAAATTATATACAATTAAATTATTTAATCAGTAAATTTTTAATGCAGTACGTGTATATATAAATATATATGTGTGTGTGTGTGTGTGTGTGTGTGTGTTTTAGGAATCTGTTAATGCTGTGAATAAATATGCATGTGTATATAAAGATTAGAATTGTAATTTATAATTAAATATATAAACTTATGAATCACTTAAAAATTTCATTTTTTAAGGAAAAAAATATGCTATTGTTTGTGATATAGTTTTTTATTTAAGAGTAAAATGTTGTGTTCTTTTTTGCAGCTGTTTAGTTCTCCTTTAATTTGTTGTATATTGAGTTCTGGTAAGTATCGTAACTATTTCATATACTTGAATTATGTTGTATTTTTATTATTGTTGCTTATTTGTTTCATACTGTCTGACTACTTGTGTTTTTATATCTATTTTTTGTTTATTATTTTTAAAATATTTTATTGTTTCAGTTTAATCTATTTATGTTTATTGATGTGTTTATGTTACTTCATTTTTTTTATGTGTATTATCCAATATTTATTGTTCTTTATTTTAGTTTTTGTAGTCTATTTTGTAAAGGTTTATCTAACTTAAAATGTGAATTTACTTTATAATATGTTATTTTATATTGTTTTAAAATAGAAAATGTTTGTGTATCGCTTGGAAGTTAAGGACATTGATGATAAATGGATCCTGATGATGCATGGGTCCCTCGCCACATGGCGGCCTCCCCCCGAGGTATTGT
>JACGDI010005216.1:685599-770105 GCA_014898725.1 Jacaranda copaia
ATTTTAAGGAGTCATTTTCTGGACAAGTGTTTCTTAAGGATATACAAACAATGAGTGGGCGTAGTTGTAGTGACACGGAGTTCACACATTATTTTTTGTTCCATCACATCACACATATGTGCGCCATCTGGAAGAAACTGATTCATTTTTCTGATCAAGAGGAATAATCTGATTAAACCATTTTTTAATCCTGTTTTCCTGGACCCTTTTGCACCAATGAATGTGCAAGAGATATATACTTATTTGTTTCCCATATGTCCGCTTCCTTAATAATTAACGACATAGAATTTTCTTATATATATATATATATATTATCTCAAAATTGTGGAAAGATTTTGATGCAACATGATGTGAGTTTGCGAAAGATTTTCTCTTGGCCACGGATTACGTTAGATCAATAAAAGGTTTGGTTATTTGAGATTGGTGATCTTGAATGAATTTATAAGATTATTCTTATTGAGGTTTATCGAGTAAAATTTTTTTAATACCTAAGTTATTATTTATTAAGTGGTTAATTGGACTACTAATACTCACACTTATATGTGTAAGGTCTAGAGTTGAACTTTCATGAACTTCAATTTTACGTGCTTGTAAAAATTAAATAAAAAGTTTTTTATTTGAATGCCAATAGATAAACTATTGGAGTAAAATGAAATGCAATAATACAACTGTCTGCCTTTAGTATTATTGGATATCAATAAATACATTTTATTGGATAAATATCACATTAGCCCATATTTCTTCATTCACACTCTACAAAATATATATTCCTTAGGTACGATATATACCCTACTAAGTACATAGTATCCAACAGTTAAAAATCCTTATTTTTTTATATGCTAAATATTAAATAATTAATAAAGTACAAATATTTATTTCAAACAATGAATTTTATTTAACAATTTAGGTATATATTATATTAATTGCCAACTTAATTCATAATCCAACTCTTACAGATTTATAAACATACTACCTAACTTTTAAGGAAATATTTTTCACATTTTTTAACAAAAAGAAAAGTTATAAATACTACAGTATTTTTATTTTACAAAATGGTACTTATATGTTTAAAATTCATCAAAACTTAACTTTCTCTATTTTAGTTTAACTAAAAAGAGATGGAAGTGAGAACCAAATCATAGTTAAACACATGCGAAAATATATATTTTTTTAACTTTTAAATTAAAAAAAAAGGTCCATTAAAAACTTAGATGGGGTAAGTAATATAAGTTTTTTTTATTTATCAAGCTCCACAAATCAGCGAAATTAACTCGACCCCTAGTAATAGAGAATCTATCTAGCCAATATGAGTACTAACAAACCAAATATAATATTTTCGACCCCAGAGAAGAATTCTATAAATATTCCAATATATGCGCTCTCTAAACACTTAATTCTATAAATATTCTATTATACGTACTCTCTAAACACTTAAAACTCCCAACTACACTCTATGTTCTTATTATCTCCAACACACTTACACTGTTTTAAGTATTGAAGGGTTTTAGTTGGAGGCTATCTCGACAGATATAATGTGCTTATTGTGGTTGAAGGTTTGACCAGCATTCACCAGCTCCAGTATCAACCTTAGGCATCCCCACAGAAATCATAACTGACACACTATTTTCCTTTTAATATCTCTATAACTGTACCCTTTGCTGGCTTCTTGCTTGAGTTCCTAGGACAAGACAAGGCACTTTAACTGTGATCATAGAAGTATAAACACAAAAGAAAGTAATTTAGGATATGACCTAACTTAAGTTCTTCTATCCATACACCCCAAAAAACAGTCAACGTAGACATCTTCATTATAATTATATCTGATCCCCAGACGGATGTGTTTCATTTTGAAAACCCATATAGCTAGATAGTTTTCATATAGTTTCATCCTGTTAGTGTAACGCCCATGTTAAAAACCTCTGTGCCTATTACCTTTCATATCCTTTCTTACAAAAATATCACAAACATCATAACATGAATCACCTATTCATTGAAGAATTGGAAACTACTTGTTGATAAAAATGATAATCCAACCATACATATTTTGAGGAATTTTTTATGGCATCTGACGTTGTATACAAAATATTAAAAATAGATGATGTTGATATTTCCTTGTTCTCTTATTCAAACATATATATCTTAAGAAGTTCACGATGTTAAAATTTAAATGTTTTTTTCAAGGCAATCCCTTATATATCTTTTCCAAATTTTTCTATGGATAGAATATCTTATAAGGATACTTTTATAAATATCATTTTCTAAATAGATATTTAAAAAATATTTGAATCACACTTTTTTTAATGCTTATAATATTATATTACGTATTTGAAAAAATATATACATTCGACCATTCAAAAGGGCACGGCACCGCTTTTCGTGCAGTGTAGCTTAGATTAGTTATTATTATAAGTGAGGATGTGCATGTCTACAGATTTCCTGCGTGTGAGCTTTGTTTTTCCCCTTTTCGCCCCCCATTTTGCCTTAAAAATGACGTCGTTTTCCGGCTTGGCTGCTTGATGGATTTGTGCTTTGAGCTACCTTCATTGTACGTTATTTTGACGCTTTCTATTTTGGTCAGAAGAAAATAGTCTTTTTCGATTTTTTTTTTTTTGGCTATTTTTTCTTCCGCACCAAAGGGCAAACCTAGGTTAGATGAAATCAGCAATTCTTGATGCCAATTCTCTCCAATTACGAAGAAGAAGCCATTGCCATTGGTAGCATCAGTGAGGAAGCTATTTATCATGGTTTTGGATTCATCAAATCCATCCCGATTTTTCAAAAGGTCTTTGGGTTTGATTTTTCCTTTTTGTGATTTTGTATATTATATCTTGAGTTTGTTATGATTTTTGAGTTATTTCTTCACTGATAAAAGAGTCAGCGGCATTCGGTGGAGGACGCTGTGCTACAGTAACAGGACAGCAAGCCTGGGTGTTACGAGGGATGGCAACCAGCGGAGAAAAGAAAGGAGGTCAATGGTGGTAGGAAAAAGATGGTCCTCAAGCTAAATTGCCTCAAACTGCTTTGTCTCCCTCAGTGCCATTCTCTGAAGGCAAGTTTCTTTTTCTTTTTATTTATTTTTTCTTTTTTTAATTCTCTTTCCATTCTTTATTTGGTTATTTTGGTATTAGTTATATGTTTTTTTGTAGTGTATTTTTTGTTATTGTAAATGTTGGTATTGAGCCAGATATGAAGACATTGAGAGTCTTCAAGGTTGGAAAAGTAAAACTCTTCATGTTCCACAAAAGATTTGGCGGGCTTAATGTCTGTCTAATTTCTGTGGATGTTTGTAATAGATCTTCTTATCAAGGTTTTGTTTTGTAAAATGCAAAAAATTTACTTACTTGCTTTGAGTGTTTAGCACCTTTCTTGCTTTGGGGGCGGGTGGGCGGTGGGTGTTGATGGTGTTGGAGGCTTGTGTTTGTTTTTCATTTAATTAGTGGAAGAGTTAAGTTGTGTGGAGATAGTGTGATAGATTGGAGTTGAACTCTAGATACCATCTTAAGAAATTAGCAATCATTGTACCTGTGTTCAATTCGGTAATAATGTATAACCATGGTGCTTCCGTAGGCTCAAAGTAGTCTAAGTTGGAGCATATAGACAAGTATATGTTAAGAAATACTGCTTGTTGATAAAGCTCTCAATTGTGTTAATGTGAAAAATTTATGGGAGTCATCCTAATTATGTGAATTTGGTTAGATGATTATGTTATTTTCTGGAAAGTTGTACCCTTTTGTTGCCCCTGCTGAGAATATAGTTAGAATATAATGGGACTTTCAAAGATTGCTGTGATGGGCTTTATTGTACCGATTCTTGCAAAAGTTCAAATATTTTTGGAATATTTTTGCTCCTTCACCAAACCATCACCACCATTTCCAGCCATCATCTTTGGCAGCCTTTCCACCCCTCCAAACCCACCACCTACACCCTTAACCCCTCAAAACCACCAATCAAGCGGTGGAGCAGCCGCGGTGAAAGGTTACCGAAGAAGCCAACCCACTGTGGTAGCTAGGTTTTGTCTGTTTTTGGCGACCATTTACAATTCTCATGGTTGAGTTGGGAAGCCCTTGACGAGGGGAACTCAACGGTGCCTTTGCATGGCGACTCCAACGATGGCAGGGCAGTGATCGGAGCTCGGGGGACAAAGGAAAGAGTTGACGATTTTTGGCCCATTCTGGTGTCTACGCTGCTTGGAATTAGAAACAAAAGGTAGCATTGGAATCCTCGCGATGAGAGGAATAATCTGGTGGTGGATTTGAGTTTTCCGGCAGCAGCGGAGAGGCAATCTCCTTGCCTCAATGCAGTGATCGTCGCAGTGCTTTCGATTTGTGATTTTGAGCCTTCATTAGTGAGATCGAAATTCTTATTAATTTATTTCATGTTATATATATATATATGCATGCATGCAATCTCTAGTTGATATTTATTTGAGTTGATATATGTATTTCAATGATTATTTTCCTATGTGAGGAATAGGGTGATGGGAGATATGATTTTGGACTTATATGTTGGTTAATAATAAGTTGAATATAAATTTTGATATAAGGAATCATTATAAGTTAAATAGTGTTGGACTGGGAATTTGACTAGGGATTTATGTGTGAATGTTAAATCTAGAGAATTTTGACTCATGGCATATTTTCTTGATTAGGTGACGATGAACTAGGCACCGACGAGCAGTAGATCGATTTTTGACTTTTGCTATTTGGGACTACAAGAGGTGAGGGTCTCTTGCTCTGGGTTGTTGCTTTATTAAGCTACTCTTATTTGTTGGTAATCCATGTGAGGGTCTTCTATTCGAGGTTGTTACTTGTTAAGCTACTCTTATTTGTTGGTAACCCCTATGAGGGTCTACCAATCTAGCGTTACATTTATTTTCTGTGGTTGTGATCGGCCCCTGTGTGGGTTATACTATTTCTAAATCATCTGATTTGTGTTTGAGATCTGTCTGTTATCTGTTATCTGTTATCTGACTTGATTACCCCTGTGAGGTTTATTTTTGATGTCGGTTCTAATTTCTATCCATTCTGGTGTCCAGAACTTTTGTCTGTTGTCTATTATTCTGATATCTGTTGGTCTCATATCTGTACTATTTGTATTGTATCTGTTGCCTTGTCGACATATCTGTTATCAGCTCTGTGTTTATTGGCCATGCTAGCTTATCTGTTCTTCATTTACTATTTTCTGTTGCCTTGGTGGCATACCATTTTGTTTTGTTCTAATTTGTTGATCTGAATCTGATAGTGCGCTAGGAATTTCCCCTTGGGCATCTGTATGAGTGGTTATTCTGTTATTTGTATGGTGAATATATGGGCCAAAGGCCATACTGGGCGATTTGTTTGATTATGTAGGGGCATGTCAGGGAATTCCCCCTGGAAGTCACCAGTATGCTAAGAATTTCCCCTTAGGTGCCAACCATATCTAGGGATTTCTCCATGGGTACGAATGATACGTTAGGGATTTCCCCTTAGGTATCAGCGGTGCGCTATACAGTCCGTATAGGCATGTGCCACATACCAAGTTGTTACACTTAGGTAAATTATCTGTCTGTCTAGTATAAGATGAATATGCAATGCATGTCTTATAGCCTTTTGTTGGAATGCATATGCTTTGGGTTTGATTTGCCTAAATGATTTCTGTTTGTCTGTAATCTGTTCTTGGGGTAATAAGGCAGGAGAGTTTCCTATTTGCTTTTCCATGTTGTCTATCTATTTTTCTAAATTCTATTACATTCAATGTGAAAAATTATGTTTTATCGAGTTGAGTTTCTCCTCGGTACATATTGTTGTTACTTGCACATATCCCTCAATAAGTCGTTGGACTTACCCCCTCTTGTATTTTATAATCTTTCAAACATGGATGGGCTCTGGTGGATGTCAAGTTTGGAAGGAAATATTTAGCTATTTTGTAATAGAACTGGAGCTGAAATTAAGTATGGAACTTGTAACTATTTGGTTGACCTTAGAAACATTGTGATGTATATATTTTATTTAAAGATTGTAGTATAAGATGAAAATGATAGCTTAATCTATCAGAGATTGTAAGATAACTTAGTTCCCTGAACTCTTTTGATATATTCATTTTGTGGTTTATTTAGTATTGTTGGAGTTGTATCAATGTTAATTTTGAGATGTTTGAATTTATCGGCTTACTGTTGAATTATAACTCTGAGAAATAAGTTTGAATCAGAGTAGTGCCTCAGCTCAGGTGCTGTCTCGGGAGGTGGTGCTACAAAGGTGGTATCAGGGCCTAGGTTTAGATAATCTAGGTGTGAACATGTGATAGAACTCTCAGTGACCTGTAATTAGGTTATTTCGAATGTACACTTGAGGTAGGATCCTAAGGTTTGGATTTAGAATTATATTACTTGATTTTGTGGAGATGAATTCTTAAATTATTGTAGGATGGCTAGCGGATCTGACAAAGGGAAGGCACCTGCGAATGACCACAATGACGAGACCCTAGAGGACGAGGTTAATGAATTGAAAGAGGAAAGGAAGAATCTCAGAAAGATTTGCAGGACTTTGGAAGAGAAATTTTATGACCAAAATGAGCATCTTCATCAAGTTCGAGAAAAGATGCATACTTTGAAAGGAATGCTGGGTGCTCAGGATTATCTGCATGATTGAGTCATAGGTGTCCTCAAACGAGAGTGTCTTTTAGTTAATACCGTTGAAGCACAGATCCAAGAGCTTCGCTCCTTGCGGGCTAGCATGGAGGCAACATTTCTGGCCTCGCAGTCTGATTCTAGGAGATCAGTATAGGTTCCTCACCCAGTTGTAGACGAGATGGGTCAAGCATTGGACTACAACTGCAGAGCTATCGATCAGGCCATTGGAGTTGGTCTCGGGATAGATATAGAGGCTGGTCCTTCGGGCATTCATTAGATCCCTACTCTTGATCAAGGACAAGGTCGGCAGTAGCAAGAACAAGCATCGAAACTTGAGGCAAAACCAATGGCCAAACCAGAAGAGGAATCAGAGGAGGAGTCTGAGGAGGAATCGGAAGAAGCCCCCAATGCAGATGTCAACCCAGAACCTCCAATCGTAGTGCCACTTGAGATAAATGATGAAGAAGATCAATGGACAACAGATGAGATGAGCGAGCTATTTGATATCATTGACGAGGAGGAAGATTAGATGCGAGTCTTGGCGTTGTAGTATTTTAGTATGGCAAGCTGTATTTGATGGCTCCTAGTTATCAACCTTTGTAACCGTAGTGGATAACTTTATGACTATGACTGATATCTTTTTCCCTTTTTCCTTTGAACGTCCTATCATTTTATCTTCGACTGGGCGTTTTGTTAGCATAGCCAATTTTGCTACCTTTGATTTGTATATACATTTTTGTAATCTGCTATTGCTAATCTATATTATGCTAATGTATGACTCTTGGGGAAAATTATTTTTAACCTTTCTTTCCTGTTATGAGTTTTGAAAGTTTACTCATTTTTTATCATTTTCTTTATTAAAACCTGAATTATTGAAGGGATATTAAGAATTAAGATATTGACTTCAACTTTCAATTTCAAGTTGAGATATTCTTGAAATCTAGAGATAGTGATGGTATCTTGTGACAGTATCCCTGGACCTACAACACCCTGATTTGGTCAGTGAGGAAGACACCCTAGGCAGTGATTTCAAGACCATCGTGCCCCCAGATAAGGAGTTCTGACTCATTCTCGGGTTGAGCAGAGAGAGGAGGTATCATAAACTCCTTCAGTTAGGCAGCCAGTAAGACCTACATATCAGAGGGTGCTGGAAGTCAGGCCACCAGTTCAACTTGTGGTTGCAGATCGAGCTTTAGAAAGGTTATTTCATTTTCAGTCCCCTAAGTTCCATAGAGAACCAGATGACCGAAAGGCTGAAGAATGGGTTGAAGACCTTGAGGTCATATTTGATACTCTGCGCTACTTCGATGAACAAAAGGTTCGGTTTGCCACATTCCTCCTGGTGGGATCTACTAGAAGTTGGTGGAAAATAATAGATTGTTGTTGGACAACCTCAGGAACCCAGAGGACATGGGACAATTTCACTAAAGAATTCATGGATAAATATATACCCCCGGTGATCAAGTAGTCTAAGAAATGTGAGTTCATGAATTTGATCCAAAGAAATCAAATTGTTAGTTAATATGAGGCAATCTTCAGCTGGCTCATCCAATATGTGCCCAATATTCAGAATGATGAAGGTCAACAAATTCAACGATTTACTCAAGGACTACAGCTAGAGTTGAGATAGGGTCTAGTCATCTTTGATTTATCGAATTTCAACATAGCAGTCAATAAGTTGCTGCAACTAGAATTAGAGCTGTAGAAAATTAAAAAAATCGAAGAAATGGGTAAAAAGGGAAGATCGTCTCCAGGTGGACTGAGTAGCACTAGTAAGAAACCGTGGAGGCCACAAGCTGAAGGTTCGACTCAGAGAACTACTCGGACAAATCGGATGGTGAATCGAGCTCAAGAAAAGACATCGGTACTATGTAGATTCTGTGGGTCAGCAGGGCATGAGGAAGCAAACTGTTGATGGAACAAGGTAAATGCCTACGATGTGGTAGTAGCCAGCATCTTCTGAAAGATTACCTAAGGAAGAAAGGCCCAATTCCAATAGGAAAAAGAAAGTAGAAAATCCAAGCCCATGCCTATGCCCTTACTGGAGAAGACGCACCAAACCCTAATGAGGTAGTAGAAGGTATGACTACTACCTCTAATACTCTTGGTGAAGTGTTATATGATCCTAGTGCTTCCTATTCTTTTATATCTGTTGAATTCTTTGCAAAACTAAATATGAAACCTGAAACTATGGCATATCAAGTAGAAGTGAGAACGCCTTTGGGGGTAGGACTAGTCACTGATATCATGTATCGAGATTGCCCGATTATGATCGAAGGCCGAGTGTATCCAGCTAATTTAATACAGATGCCTATACATGGATATGAAGTAATTCTTGGAGTGGATTGGCTATACAACCACCAAGCACAAGTGAATTTTTTCACTAAATGCACAACACTCAAGGGAGGGACGTTAGTATCTTCACATCCTTCCATAGATAATACCCTTTCAATGCTGATCATATCAGCTATAGAAGCTAGGCACATTCTGAATGAGGGTAGGCAAGGATTCCTGACATACCTCATCAACAAAACTGGGGACACAGTTAGAATTGAAGAAGTAGAAGTGGTAGCAAAATACCCTAAGGTATTTTTTGAGGAGTTAAACTTACTACCTCTTGACAGGGAAATAGAGTTTGTTATTCATACTCTCCCAAGGGCTACGCCATTTACCAAAACTCCGCACTGGATGGAACTTGCCGAACTTAAGGAATTGAAGAGTCAACTACAGGAGTTGTTAGAGAAGAAGTTTATCGAACCCAGCACGTTGCCTTAGGGAGCTCTAGTGCTATTTGTCAAGAAAAAAGATGGGTCTGTGAGAATGTGCATCGATTATCGAGAATTGAACAAGGTTACTATCAAGAACAAGTATCTACTACCCCACGTGGAAGAGTTATTTGACCTCCTACAGGGATCAAGAATCTTCTTGAAGTTGAATTTAAGGCAAGGGTATTATCAGCTAAAGATCAGAGAAGAGAATATTCCAAAGACGGCTTTCAATTCTCGATATGACCACTACAAATTTGTGGTAATGCTGTTTTGCCTAACCAATGCCCCGACAGCATTCATAGATTTGATGCATTGGATATTTAGACCCTGTTTAGATCAATTTGTAGTTATCTTTATTGACAATATCTTAGTTTTCTCTAAGTCCAGAGAGAAGCATAGGAAACACTTATACATAGTTCTGAAGACCCTAAGAGAACATCATATGTATGCCAAGTTCAGTAAGTGTGAGTTCTGGATAGAGAAAGTAACCTTCCTGGGTCATGTAATCACCCAAAATGGGATAGAAGTTGACCCTTCCAAGATAGAGGTGATTATCAATAAGAAAAGACCTAAGAGTGTTACGAAGATTTGAAGCTTTCTGGGATTGGTCGGCTACTACCAAAGATTTGTTCAAGACTTCTCCAAGATAGCCAGCCCACTAAGTAAGTTGACCTAGAAAGATGAGCCATTTGTTTGGAATGAAGAATGTGAGAAAAGCTTCCAAGAACTGAAGAACTATTTAACTACAGCACCAGTATTAGCCTTTCCAAATGGGTTGAAAGATTTTGTGGTATATACAAATGCCTCATATAAGGGGTTAGGATGCGTGTTGATGCAAAAAGGGTGTGTTATTGCTTATGCATCCAGGAAGTTAAAGCCTCATGAGGAAAACTACCTCACACATAATCTAGAGTTGGCAGCAGTTATCTTTGCATTGTCGAAATGGAGGCACTATCTTTATGGGTCTACATTTGAAGTATACATAGATCACAAAAGCCTTAAGTATCTACATTCACAAAAGGATTTGAACATGAGATAACAAAGATGGATGGAATTTTTAGAAGATTATGGCTTTTTCATCAATTATCATCCTGGAAAAGTGAATGTAGTAGTCGATGCTTTGAGTCGGAAAGCAGGAATAGCTCATTTGAAAGACGTAAAGACATCAGAAAAGTTAAAAGCAAGTACTATGATAAGACTAAAACAACAAGTTTAGATTATAGGAGTGAGAATACAACTGGAATTGTATGAAGAAATTCGGCAAGCTCAAGCCAGAGAGAGCAGAAAGAGATGGTTAAAAGCTCTGTAGAGTTTGAATTCAGCACGGATAGCCAAGGTATACTACTCTATAGAAACAGAATCTGTGTACCAGAAAAGATGAAGAAAAGGATATTAGAAGAGGCACATCGAACAAGATACATCGTGCATCCTGGAGAAATGAAAATGTACCAGGACTTAAAGAAACAGTTATAGTGGAACAATATGAAGAAAGATGTAGCAAAATTTATGCAAATATGCTTAACCTATTAGTTAGCGAAGGCAAAACACCAGCGACCGTCAGGTTTATTGCAGCCACTTCCCACCTAGATTGGAAATAGGAACAAGTGGCTTTGGACTTTGTGATCGATCTGCTGAAGGCCAAATGAGGTTATGATAGTATTTGGGTAGTAGTAGATTGACTAAAAAACTCTTCACACTTTCTACCAGTCAGGACTAACTATAAGGTCTAGAAATTGGCAAAATTATACCTTAAGGAGATTGTTAGATTACACGGAATCCCAGTGAGTATTGTGTCTGATAGGGACCCTAAATTTACAGAGACTTTGGAAGACTTTACAGAGACATCTGGGAACAAGATTGCAATTTAGTTCAATAGCTCATCCTCAGACCGATGGACAATAAAAAAGAGTCATTCGGATTTTGGAGGATATGTTGCGGGCCTGTGTTCTGGACTTTGGTGGAAGTTGGACTCAACATCTGCCTCTAATTGAATTTCTCTATGACAATAGCTATCAGTCTATCATTCAAATGGCACCATAAAAAGCATTGTACGGTAGAAAGTGTCAATCCCTGCTATACTAGGATTTATCAAAACATAAAGGTATCACTAAAGAGTCTCCAGGGATTATAAGGCCTGAACTAATCCAAGAGACTATAGAAAAGGTGTGTATTGTAAAACAGCAGATGAAGGCTGCTCAGGACTGACAGAAGAGTTATGCTGATAGACAGAGAAAAGATCTAGAATTTGAGGTTGGTGACCGAGTGTTTCTCAAAGTGTCGCTGTGGAAAGGGATCAAAAGATTAGGCAAAGGTGGAAAACTAAGTCCAACATATGTGAGGCCATATGAGATATGCGAAAGAATTAGGCCAACGGCTTATCATCTAGTGTTACCTCGGAGTTTAGCCAGAATACATGACATCTTTCATGTGTCACAGCTACGGAAGTATTACCCAGATCTATCTCATATCATATCTCATGAACACATGAAACTAGAAAGTGACCTAATATACAAGGAGCAACCAATTCGTATCATAGATAAAAAGTTCCGAGAGCTTAGGAATTGAAAGATTCCTTAGGTTAAGATATTGTGGCACAATCACAATGTTGAGGAAGCAACTTGGGAATAGGAGGATCTCATGCGCCAACAATATCCCGAGCTATTTCAATATTCAAGTGAGAATCTAAGGACCAGATTACTTTAGGGGAGGAGGTCTGTAACATCCCTAAGATTTTATTAATTCTATTTATAATATACAATTTTATTATTAATCAAAAATTTTATGAATTTCACGTTATTAATTATTTTAAAAACTTTGTGGGCTAAATTATAATTTTTGTAGACTTAATTATGTAGACTTTTGAACAATTTGGGATTAATCATAATTTTCTAAAAATTTGGGATAAAATTGCATAATTTAATATTTTATAAAAGAAAATTTTGAAAAAAATCTGATTTTTGGGAACGGTTAGGGGCCTTTTTTCCTCATTTTTCCCTTCCTTTTCTTTCTCCCTTTTCCTCTCTTTTCCTTCTTCTTCACTGAACCATCACCACCATCTCTGGGGGCCTTTCCACCCTACCAAACCCACCAACCTCTTCCCCTCACCACCACTTACACCTTCAATCCTTCAAAGCCACCAACCAAGTGGTAGAGCAGTGATGGCGAGAGGTGACTAAAGAAACCAACCCACGGTGGTAGCTGGGTTTCTCCATTTTCGGTGACCATTCACAATTTTGAGGGTCGAGTTGGGAAGCCCTTGACGAGAGGCACTCAACAGTACCTTTGCATGGTGACTTCAACAACAGTAGGGTAGTGATCGTAGCTCGGCTGAGGAAGGAGAGAGTTGATGGGTTTTGGCCCATTCCGGTATCTGTGCTACTCAAAATTGAAAACGAAACGTAGCATTGGAATCCTCGAGATGAGAGGAACAATCTAGTGGTGAAGTTGAGTTTTCTGATGGCGGCGAAAAGGTAGTCTCCTCATCTCAATGTGGTGATCGTCCCGGTGCTTTTAGTTTATGATTTCGAGCCTTCGTTAGTGAGATTGGATTTTTTATTGATTTATTACATGTTATATATATGTGCATGTATGCATGCAATCGCTAATTTTTTCCGGTCAAGCCTTTTAGTCGATATATGTATTTCGATGATTATTTTCCTATGCAAGGAATAGAGTGATGGGAAATATGATTGTGGACTCATATGTTGGTTAATAATAAGTTGAATATAAATTTTGATATCGGGAATCATTATAAGTTAAATAGTGTTGGAATGGGAATTTGACTAAGGATTTATGCATAAATGTTGAATTTAGAGAATTTTGACTTATGGCATATTTTCTTGATTAGGTGACAATGAGCTAGGCATCGACAAACAGTAGATCAATTTTTAACTATTGCTGTTTGGGACTAGAAGAGGTGAGGGTCTCCCACTCTAGGTTGTTGCTTTTTTAAGCTACTCTTATTTGTTGGTAACTTCTGTGAGAGCTCCCACTCTGGGTTGTTGCTTGTTAAGCTACTCTTATTTGTTGGTAACCCTTGTGAGAGTTTGCCGATCTGGTGTTATATTTCTTATCTATGGTTGTAATTGGCCCGTGTAGGTTTTATTGTTTTTGAACTGTATCCTGATCTGTGTTTGAGATCTATATGTTATCTGTTATCTAACTTGATTACCCTTGTGAGGGTTATTTCTTATGTCGATTCTATTTTCTTTCCATTATAGTGCCCAGAACTTTTGTCTATTGTCTGTTATTCTGATATCTGTTAGTTTTGCATCTGTACTATCTATACTGTATCTGTTGCCTTGTCGGCATATCTATTATCAGCTCTATGTTTATTGGCCGTGCTGGCTTATATGTTCTCTGTTTACTATTTTCTGTTGCCTTGGTGGCATACTATTTTGTTTAGTTCTGATCTGTTGATCTAAAATCGACAGCGTGCTAGGGATTTTCCCCTAGGCATTTGTATGAGCGGTTATTTTATTATCTATACGGTGAATATGTGGGCCAAAGGCTACACTAAGCGATCTGTTTGGTTATGTAGGGGCATGCTAGGGATTTCCCCTAGATGTCACATGTACGCTAAGGATTTCCCCATGGGTGCTAATCGTACGCTAGGGATTTTCCCTTAGGTACGAGCAATATGCTAGGAATTTCCCCTAAGTATCAGCGGTGCATTATACAGTCCGTATAGGCATTTACCACATACCAAGATGTTACACTTAGGTAAATTATTTGTTTGTCTAGTATAAGGTGAATCTACAATGCATGTATTATAGCCTTTTTTTGGAATGCATATGCTTTGAGTTTGATTTGCCTAAATGATTTTTGTTTGTCTGTAATCTGCTCTTCGAGCAATGAGGCAGGAGAGTTTCCTGTTTACTTTTCCATACTGTCTATCTCGTTTTCCAAATTCTGTTATATTCAATCTGAAAAACTATGTTTTATCGAGTTAGAGTTTCTCCTCAGTGTATATTGTTGTTACTTGCACATATCCCTCACTAAGTTGTTGGATTTACCCCCTTATATTTCATAATCTTTCAGACAGGGATGGGCTTTGGTAGGCATCAAGTTTGGAAGAAAGTATTTAGCTATTTTGTAATAGAACTGGAGCTGAAATTAAGTATGGAACTTGTAACTGTTTGGTTGACCTTAGAAACCTTGTGATGTATATATTTTGTTTGAAGATTGTAGTATAAGATGAAAATGATGGTTTAATCTATTAGAGACTGTAAGATAACTTAGTTCCCTAAACTCTTTTGATATATTCATTTTGTGGTTTATTTAGTATTGTTGAAGTTGTATTAGTGTTAATTTTGAGATGTTTGAATTTTTGGGCCTACTGTTGAATTATAACTCTGATAAATGAGTCTGAATCAAAGTAGTGCCTCAGCTCAAGTGTTGTTCTGAGAGGTGGATCAATTCTATTTCATGCTTTATATGTCTAGCACTATTTCAACAGCTGAGAATGTATCTAGCTTGCGGATCACCTAGCTATTCATTGATTAAGATTGATAGCTTATGAAATTGAGCGTGTAACTTTCACGTCTTTAGGTCTAATTCGATGACATGTACATCTAGCCTCATTTAAAGTTTGTTGCCATTGGTTGTTAAAAATTTTCACGAGTTGGAATACAACACCCATTCCTTATTTTCTTGTTCTGCACAAATCCAAATGCTGAGAACATTGGATGAGAAAACTATTAGGTTAATGTAACATAATCTGAGCTATACCTCTATGATTAAAGCTGTGCTGGGGTAGATTGATGGAGGTGAACCACGAGAGGGAGAAGATGAGCTTTCCTAAGAGAGGTTTCTATAAGGATTTGGCTGGATTCCCGCTCTTATTAGCATAGAGCATGCTAGCCAATTGACTTAAAATTCTTTAGCTCATGCTGGTAAGTACGAACTAATTCAGGCCTTATAAACCACTTGCCCATTCTGTCCATCTCGTACAGGGATGGTGTTGCAAACTATCACTCTGATGTAATGTGACATTCCGATGATGTCCAACATGTGATCCTTAGCTTACTTAGCAAGTCCAGACAATAAAAGGGGATAACATGATGAAATTGGCTATAATACTATCTATGAATATCTGAGCTAGAGTCCCATCACTTTATCAATATCGAGTGCTTAAACACATATCTGATATGAAACCATTTACATGATCCCCTCCTAACTGATATGAGACGGATGCTTGCAAATATACTTGTTATTTCAATGGTGGAGAGGTCAGAGAGTAATAAGCGTGGAGAGATCAGAGAGTAACAAGTGGGAAATAATAAGTGGAGAGATCCCCTACCAAATGCATCTAGCTACTGTGTGGAGAAATCTGAGAGTGCTAAGTGAGAAATGGTAGTTCTTAAATGGTGGTTAAGTATCTCTCGATATGCGGTAAAATTCCAACCAAAGTACGAGTACTTCCAAAAATAATTTACTAGGCATATGTTGGTTGACCTAAATTTATGCATCTTTTAGTTATAGCAAATTGTCTTTTTTTTTTAAGGTTTTGCAGGTGAGGATTGATGAAAAAAGGGTTCGGCTGATTTTTAGAATTTATTCAGGTTTGTATATTATCTTTATATTAATAATATATTTGATTTAGTATTGATTAATTTGTTTTGCGTTTGATTTTGATTTAATTTTTTGGATTAACTTGGAGAATTGTAAAGGAAAATCCACTTGTGCCATTTGTTGGGAATTAGTGAGAAGAGCTCGAATGAAAATTCTTAAATTTGAAATTAATTTTGATTTTTAAATTGGATTATAATTTATAATTATCGATCTCATTCTTCTCATTTTCTAAGGTGTTTGAAGGAAAAATGTTAAATTTGGAATTAATTTTGAATTATTGAGTTCGATTATAGTTATTGATTTGATTCTTCTAATTTCAAAAGATATCATATCTATGTTTAATCAAATGCCATGAAGCAGGGCACATAAATATTGTAGCGCAGCCTAGAAAAACACCAAGCTTGCACATATACCAGTCAATTATGGAGTCATGGGATGATAATGTATAAATATGCTGCTATATTGCAATAATATGGAAATTGCGGAGGGAATTCAGTGTCTCAAAATACTCCAATGCTCCTGGCTTGATGATCTAAAATTTCTGTGCCCTCTAACTTGAAACTTTTATGACAGCCTCTCTAATAGAATGAATTATTGTAAAAAAGAAATTGTAATGGCAAGTTGCCACAGCAAGATAGTAAAATATGTTTATTTTTTGGCTACGTTCCTTGACACCGAAAATAGGATTTTAGTGCTTTTATGAAGGACAATTCTAGCATTTGTGCTCATTTGGGAGGTTAAAAGTAGTTCAGTTCAAGAGACTTGTGGCTCTTATCTTTTTAACAACCATTATGAATGTCTATATGTAATTTGATATGATCTTTGGTGATATTTTATGTAGTCATCATGAGGATCATATTTAAACTTAATTTTATTTAATGAGAATCCTACTCATTTCTCTTCTTCTTTTCTTTTTCTTTTTGTAGACTATTTGAAGTTGAATTCTATTACTCTATTTTGTATTTGTGATCTTATTTTCTCACTCCAACAATGATATGCTGTTTATCGCCTATTGCCTGTATGCTTTTTAAGTACTAACGGACATGCTCTTGTCACTGTAGTCTTGGAAGGTCGTAACGAAGAGATCAATATCTGGTAGTGCTGCCATGAGCAAATATAAAATAAATGCATGTTGAGAGCTGTTTAAGGACATTTCAACTTTTGTAGCTAAAGATTAGATAAATATTAAGAAAATCAATTGATGGAAAGGAATCAATGGGAGTAGAGGAAAACAAAAGCAAGTGAATTGGTAAAATTAGTACTTAAGGGTTTGTTAAAATAATAAGATTAATTCAAGTTGACTTTGATAATGGAAGATACTACACAAGTGATGATACGTAGATACAGTTTTCAAAGTCCTCAAAAATTGGAGTAATACAAATTGGTGTAATCGCTCTCTATCTCGAATTAATGGATCTTCTTGATCTTACATGAGCTCGTGCCATCCTTTTTAAGTAGTTACTTTTAGCATTTGTTGCTCATGTTTCTTACAATTCATTGGTGCTTAATAATAAACTTAGCATGTCTATTAATGGAAGATTTCAACATTATTACAAAACAAAAAAGGGTTTTGAGCTTTAATCATTATTCTTCTTAGGAAAACATTGAAAAAGAGAAAAATAAAAAGTGTTTAACTTTGAATGATTACACACTTGCAAAAAAATTAGATCATTAACAAGCATATTTGTTTCTTTTTCTTTTTATTTTTTTAAGGTTCTTATGATTATGAATATGATTGCCATGTAGGCAAGTGTGCCTTGTATAGCTTAAACAAATGGATATATATATAATTTTGAGCTATGATACTATTTTATATGCGTAATATTAATTTTCCTTTTAATGATAATTTTCCGTAATATATATATATATATATATATATATATGATTTGCTAATATTTCTGCCTCGCAAAAAAATTTTATAATTGTTTTATAAAATAATTTGACAAGATTGCACATATAAGCCTTTTTGCTTTTTTGTTTTTTCTCTCTTTTCTTTCTTTCCGGTTTATTAATGTGTTATTATTATAATATATACATTATCATGACTGAGAATCTATTTGAGCTTTTCTTTAATGTGATTCATGTTCTTACTGATTAACCCGATGATGAGCAACCGTGTATGCTAATTGTGGGTTGCGCTGGGATAATTTGTTCAAATGCCATTTCCCTTTTCTTTTCTTTTTTTTTTCTTTCTATTTTCTGGTTTTTCTTTTTTTGCTCCTGTGAGGTGAGCTTGGGCTCTGTTTGATTGCGTTTTAGGAATTTTTTGAAAATATTTTGAGTAAAGGTACTTTGATAGTTGAAATTAGAAAGTAGTTCCATTGGTTGATTTGGTTTTGGAGAACATGAAAATGAAATTGTTTATTTGGAGTTGATTTGCAAGAGACAAATTTTATTAGAAATGTCAAATCAATTACTTTTTCTTAGATTTATAGGATAAAATTGTATTTTTAAATTTAATAAATATATGTATATAAATATATGGATGATTGATGTATATATGTATATATTTGTAATGATTGATACAGTGAAATAATGTGTAATTAATTAAAATTTAAACTTCCTTTAAAATATTTTATAATTAAGAAAATTATATGACATAGTAATTTGATGAAATGAATACAAATTATGAAATTAAAACAACAATATTTAATTATAAAACTTTTTTTAATGGTAATTAAGGAAAAGAAAATTGTTAAAAGTATTATTATGCACCACTGGCTAAATAATTTTTTTAAAATTTCTATAGTTAGTAATATTAAGTGTAGCGCCCCTTCTTGGGATAACACCTAAGCTAAAGCACTATTCCAATTCATTCCATAAGCATGCATCAATAAAATCAATAGGCCCATAAAAAATGTCACAAATTTCCAATATCAACATCAACAATATCACAAATTTCCAATATCAACATCAACAATATCACAACCTTACAGCATAGTTAATTCAAATGCGAAAGCTATATCAGAGTGCTATATACCATATCAAGAAGTTCATTAACATTCAAACCATAATATCGACAACAATTTATACATGTCACAAGTCTCTAATTCAATTCATCATATCATAATCTCTCTAAGTCAAGGCTTGATGTCCAAGCAATCTTAGTAGCACCTTCAAACACATATTCATTGCCAAATATACCCTTCAGTTCAAACTTGAAGTTCAAGTCTATCATTGAATCCTGTCTGGGAAAAATAAGAAATACATAGGAGGGTGAGTCTTAAAGACTCAGTGAGGAATGATAAGTAGCAACACACAAATTTGTCGAAGAATCAGTAATTCAATAGAGTACTACTGGCGTGAATAAACAAGAAAAGCATATATGCCAGAATGAGAACGTTAATGGTTCAAATTTTTAGTCATTGCTAGTTCAGAACTGTAATTGTCGGCTCATGGCCTCGGTCATCTCGATCGATCCTGTTCAGGAGGTACAGGGATATCTCAATCGATAACAGTCGGGAAGCATTACCGTTGGCTCATATGGCTAGGGACATTGTCTGATCTATACTAGGAAATCACTCTAGCCTTATTACTCCTTGAATAGTGTACAATTAAGAATAACAATCCCAATAGTATATGCATTTCAATTAAATCAAAAATATCATGCATATCCGATTCTCCTTATACCAAACAATTGATTAAAAGTTCAATAGCTCAAGCATAACAGCTTGGCAATATCAGTTTGATAACAGTATAGTCAGATAACAAAGCAGTTAAATAACAGAACAATTAGATAACAATATAATTAGATGATAGAACAGTCAGATAACATAATTGTCTATAAAAATAAATCAGATAACAATGCAGTCAAATAACATAACAATCAGATAATAGAATAGTCGATAGCAAATCAATCAGATAATAGTACAATCAATTATAGTTCAGTTGATAACAGTTTTCAGTCAAATCAATCATACTATCATGTCCCAAGCTCAACGATTGGGATCAACATAACAGCACTTCCCGAGCCCAATAGTTGGGAACAACATAACAACACATCTCGAGCATAACAACTGGGATCAATATATCAGGCTTATCAATTTTCCTTATTCTCTTTATTTAAGCCATATTAGCACGTCCCGAGCTCAACAACTGGGAACAACTTAACAGGCTAAACAACATAATTCCAATAAGCTGACAAGGCTAGTCAAACGATATACAGAACAATAGCTCACTTAGTAGCATGTCTCGAGCATAACAGCTGGGAACAACTTATCAATATGATTCAAATATACCAACATGGCAAATCAACGATATATGGAACATTTCATGTAAGTTGACAAGGCCAAACATGTGATAGCTAAACAAATTCAATTTGATCAATATCGAATATGACAACGAGATGTTCTAGGCATTAAAATGAAAATGATCAATTTGAATTAAGGTACGATTAACTGAACTAATCCTCACAGGGGTATACAAAATGATTAACTAACATAAATCACGAATTCGAATGAAATTAACCTCACAGGGATGCACAAATGATTACCAAAACAGTAGAACCTCACAAGGTATTCACAATAATCAAATTGTAGAACCACAAAAGGTTTGAAATCAAGAGATAATGATAATCAAGATGGTGTAAAGTTAATGGAACCTCACAAGGTTAACAATACTAAATAAGCTTTCACAAAGCAAATACCAATCGATAGACCCTCACAGGGGTTTCGAAACAATTAACAAATAGAGCGGTGGAACCTCACAGGGTTCAAAATTCAAAAGATGACGATAAACAATTATAGGTATCAGGTAATGGGACCTCATAATGCATACAATCAAATAATGAATGGCTTATACAAGTCAATAACTAACAATAAGCCCTCATAATGGTTCAATAATAGATAGATGGCTGTAATCAAAGAAATTATTAGGTTGGAAGACCACCCTCACCTTAAAATCACAAAATGAGAGAGTTACTTTGAGCTACTAGCTAGCAAAATCCTGCTCCTTGTCACCTAATTAGAAGAAAGGGGTTTCTATCAAAATCCCTATTGTCCTTACAATCATAATCGTACGAATAACAATCTAAAACTAGACATTATACTATTGATGCTATTCCTTAGTGATTAGCTTCAACATAATGAATAGGCATTATTCCTAATTATGCCATCATTACAAAAAATATTTTTGGGTTGCATTAGTTCCAATAAAGATATACAATTGGGTCCTTAATTATAGAATTAATCTTGTAATGTTACACAAAACCAATTACATTAATGCAATCATTATTAATAGTCCAAATTCACCACTTAGTACTCATTTATACAAAATTAGAATCTAATTACCTAATTAACTTTAATTACCCAAGATTGTCATATAACATTTCAAATTTAGTTTCACTAACTTATGTAATTATATGCATGACTCTATGTTTTCGATCAAATCATGTGTTCTTGGCAATTATACATAGTGTTGCTAAGCTTGGAAGGTATATATATATATATATATATATATATATATACATGCATACAATTTAAACCCATTTCCGGCCATTTACCCAAATTTCTTATTATTGGCAAAGAATCTTCACGATCAACCCACGTGCATGCAATTGTTGCATCGAGACGACAATCTATCTTTTCGTTGCCGCTGAAAAACTTCACCACCACCACCAAAAGATGTTTCTCCACTCCACGAATCAAACCCCTCAAATAATTTTGGATTCCGATGTCATTTGGCCGGTCAATTAGCCAAAAAATAAAAATCCCGCCACCAATGCCGCCACTCAATTTTCTTCAAATTACTTCGTCGTCGATGGTTCATTTTGGAAGTACAAGCTACCATTGTGATCCTTGAGTTAAGCCCAGCAAAACCTAGTAATTAAACTTGAGCTTCAATCGTTGAAACGAAGAAACCCCTCACCACCACCAAGGCTAAAACTTTGAGCCCTAATTCTGGCCGCCTCATTGGTCGGTTTTGGGGAGAAATGGTATATTTGCATTCCTTGAGCTGAGAGGAGTAAGACGGTATATAGTATGGTGGGTTTTGTCATTCGCCGGAGAAAGTGGCTGGAGGAGGAAGAAATGGACTTAGGTGAGAAAATGAAGAAATATGGATCTATTTTGATATATATAGAGTTGAACTTTCAAAAATTACAATTTTACCCCCCAAAACTATAGCCCAGCCTTCAATTAAGTCCTCTCAACTGCCTTTCCAACTTTCATATACAATAGCAAGTTGACATTTATTCTATTTTATGTTTTATTATTTATTTTATTTTATGAATATATGTTAAGTATATTAAATATTTTTATAATATTAACTGATTAAAAATTAAATATGTTTGACATATATTTATCAGATTGAAATAGAATATCACGAAATATAGAATGAAATAGAAAATTTAAAATATTCTATTAACCTGTATAAATTTTTGATACCATATGAGATATTAATTCTTATTGAATGAAACACTAACGATATGAATGAAGTATGCACTACTTTTTTACTCAAAAGTATTATTTTTAATTATTTTTTTTATTAATTTTACTTTTAGGATGTAAATATGCAATTTTTTGAATAACTAATATTACAATTTGTGTTAAATATAGCACAAAAGAATAACTGCAATGTGTTCATTATTGTTTGATGTATATGTTTCAATAGACATTTCATGGTTTTATTTGTTTTATTTATAATAATATCATCTATGTTCAAATATTTAGGCAAAAAATTGATGATCGTCATAATATAGAAAAAATTCATGAGGTAAAAGTGTTCAATATGTTTGACAATTAGCATGCGAGTTTACATGTTCACTAATTAGCTGTCATTTAGACCATTAACAAAATAGTATATCCAATTAATACATTTAAAATATTCTTATTTTTATCTTTCAATTACTACGACTCATGTAGTTGCAATAATTATCATTTGCAATCTATCCATTCTATATATTCCATCATTGCCATTTGATCATAACTTTTTATTCTTATTTGAAAAAATTTAAGTATATTTATTGAAAATATTTAAAAAAATTAGTATTATATAGAAAAATTAAACAAGAATTTTTATTTTATTAAAACTATAAAAATTTCAACACATTCATAGAATGTGCCAAAATTCTAGTTTACTAATTCATCAATGTATTTAAAATTTAACGTCTTATGTCTATTACACATTTACAGATATGTTAATCGATATCAAAACATAATTGATGAATATGATGATATTGATGTAACTATTATATAAAAATTTATTAACTGTAAAAATATGTTTTAGGGTAACTAAAAAGTCTTTATAGAAATGCCAATCTACAGGATTTTAATGACAATACAAGTAAAACTTTAGGCAAATTAATTATATCAAATTTTACATTTATATTTAACAAAATTCACCATACGCTTCATAATTCATATATACAAATATTTTAGTAAAAAGATGGTAATTGTGTTAATTAAAATTTCTGAAGTTTTTCCAACTATTTCTATGAGTTTGTACGATTGTTATCTTCTTCGAAATTGAAATCTATATTATTATACGTAGGAAGGAAGCATTTGACTAAACTTCACTTAATTGTGAATCAATTTTTAATTAAATTTTAGTAATAACAACACCAAATAACATACAAATTAATTATTACTTAATATAAACTCTTACATAACAAATAATTTTTATGTTAGAAGTTCAAAATTGTGGGATCCACCTACCTACACACTCTATAAATTTGTTCATTATATTTTCATCTTATTACTTTTATATTGTAATTTTATATTGAGTTATCAATATATACTTTTGAAATTTAATTTGAAATTAAGAATATAATTGGTAATCTAAATTTTGGAGTAATACTACATAACCACCAGTTTTAAGTTTGTAAGAAGCTTTTCTTTTTATATAGTATAGATTTTTGTTTGTATATGATAATTTTGCAATTGTATGCTTTAGTAATTATTGGTTTAAAACATAATTTAGTAGCATGTATTTTTTGAATTGAAAAACTCGGAATATAAATGCATGGAGGGAAATAACATAACTATACACCTTCTATCGTGACTATAACATTTCTCTTGAAAATAGCTTAAATTTTCTTAATTTCCGAACACCTTCTTTCCAAAAATCAATAATCATTTGATTTTTCAAATAATGTAAAGATATTCTTTTCGCTCGCTCTAATTAAAAAATATAATAGGATTATTATATTTTTCTATAGCATTGTGATGTTGACAAAAAGTAAATTTTAGTTTATGGGCTTATCTTTATTGAATGAATTTATTTAAAATTTGAAAGTTAAAAGTGCTCGTTTAATATTAGTTCGATAGTTTAATTCCTCTTTACTATTTACTAATAGTTAAAGTTACTTTCGCTATGGAGTTACTTTTATATATGTATATTTTAGTTAGTTACGATTCATTTTTTAAGTAATGATCTACTAATTTATTATATGGTCTTAAAATGAGTCATGATCATTTTCTTTTTATTCTTATTGCATTCTCATTTTAAATAATGAGATCCTTTGATCCATTATATATTTTTTCATAACTTTATCCATTTTTAGCACATGAAAGTCCATGATATTATACAGCGATAATTGTAACAATCTCTTTAGAGGTTTGAGATAATTATAAGTACAGGCTCTATGATTTTGAAAATTATAATTACATCTCCTAATATTTATTGTCTCTAACAAATACATCGATTGTTGTCATACCAACGGAATTTGCTGATGTCATCGTTGAAAGGTTTTAAATATCAAAATTTGCCCTTAAATTGACTAAACCTAAGCATTCACTATTTTATTGGACCAAAATACCCTTACACTATTTATGCATGTGTGGACCTAATTAAAATTTAAAAACAAAAGAAAAAAACTAAAGGAGGTTATTGTAATAAATTTTATTTAGTAAAGTTACTGTTTGAAATATATTTGTTAATTTTATTAATTAAAATGTAATTTAATTATTTATTTTATTTAATTAATTAAAAGTCTCATTATATAAATTAATACCAGTATTATATTATACAAGTTAATCTCAATATTTATTTTATATTAAGGTGTTAAAAATTATTTATTTACATAAAATTTGATACTTTTAAATATTTTAAAAATAATTAACTAAAATAAACTTGCTATAATTGGCTATGGCAGACAACCATGGTTGTCAAGTTGGCAACTACCCCTAAAATGGCCATATCTAGCCAGCAACCCCCATGGCATCATATCAACCCTTCCCCACCCCCTCTATGTATATATATGTAAGTATATATATGATATATATTTTTTGAACATATATAAATATAAGTGTATATGTATGTATATATATAAATATATAAATATATTGATTTTGCCTTAAAATTTGGACTTAATTGACAAGAAATGAAAAAAACAGTGCAAAATGGCAGGCACAAAAATTGGGGAGGCATAGAGCAGTCGGTGCTGCAGCACCAGAAGTCAACGCCACAACGTCAAGCATTCGGCGATCCGATGCCCCAGCACTAGAAAGCCATCGCCGCAGCACCACCAGGTGTCTAGAGAGTTGGTGCCGCACACCGAAAAGCCAACACCGTAGCGCCAAGCTTACAGCTACAAGTGCTGCAACACCCAAAAGTCAATGTCGTGGTGCTGTGTGCGGCCCACGGGCATAGGACTCAATATTTTTGGGTATTTAAACCTTATTTTCTTCTAGGACAAGGTAATCTATTGAGAGAGACACATGCACAAGGGTTTCTAACTATTTTTGAGATAGTTTCTCGAGACGGAGTTTAGAACGATGGTGTTGGGTGTTCTCATGAGATTTATGGGATTCAAAGTTTGTACTTGCACTTTGTTTTGATATCAATAAAATTCTTTTCTTTATCAGGTGGTTTAGGCAATCGCCAAACCACGTTAAATCTTGTTGTCAATTATATTAAATTTTCTTTCCTATTATTTCATAGTTAGGATTTGATCGTTTCAAGTTACAACAAATTGGTATCAAGAGCCAGGATTGATCAGATGGCAGCCATGAAGTACGAAGTAGAAAAATTCAATGGGAAGAATAATTTTGGACTATGAAGATGATGGTCTACGCCCTCTTGTGTCAACAAAGCTTATAGAGAGTGTTAAAAGATAGAGATTCCTTGCCAAAAATATTGACAGAGAAGGAGAATGATGAGTTTATGGCAAAGATTTATGGTACTCTAGTGTTATCATTCGCAGATAATGTACTGAGAGAGGTTGCCATGAAAAGTATGCCAGCGGGACTATGGTCAAAGCTAGAGAGTCTATATATGACAAAGTCCCTGACAAATTGATTGTATCTAAAACAACGATTATACATGTTGATAATAAATGAAGGTATATCTATTACTCAGCATATTGATTATTTCAATAAATTAATTCTAGATGTCACTACTATAGATGTTAAAATTGAAGATAAAGATCAAGCGTTGATTCTCTTGTGTTCTCTACCTAAATCTTTTGAGCACTTGATCACTACTTTGCTATATAGATGAGATACGATTTCAATGGAGGATGTGAAGGCTTTATTGAATTCCAACAAGTTGAGAAAACATGTCCTAGACAGTAACGATGGTGAAAGTAGGGAAGGATTAGTAGTGAAAAGGAGATCGAGAGAAAGAGGAAAAAGTAGAGGTCGGTAAAAGTTTTGAACTAAGCCTAGAAATGGCAATACGTATTTTAGGTGCGGTGGAAAAGGGCACTAGAAATGGAATTATTTGAAATGAGGTAAGGTGAAGATGCAGGTGAAACTTCTAATAAAAAATGGGATGATGTTGCAAGAATTATTGAGGATGAGTCCGATGGTAGGCTTGTTCTCAACATCACAGAGAGTTTACTAAGCACTAAGTGGATTTTGGATAGTGGTTGCTCCTACCACATGTGCCCACGTGAAGATTGGTTTACCACTTATCAAAAATATGATTGTGGTAAAGTGCTTACGGGAAACAATGCTTCCTGCAAGGTTGTTGGAATTGGCTCAGTGGGTATCAAAATGCACGATGGCATAGTAAAGACCTTAACAAATATGCATCATGTTCCAAATTTGAAGAAAATTTTAATTTCACTAGGTACTCTGGATAACAACAATTGTGAGCTAGAACTCAAGATGGAGTTCTATGAGTTTCTAAAGGTGCACTACTTATTATGAAGGGAAACAAAAGAAATGGCCTTTATATCTTGTAGGGCAGCACAATATTTGGTAGTGCAACAATTTTTTCATCAGTCAATGACATTACAAGACTGTGGCATATGCGGCTTGGGCATATAAGTGAAAGGGGGATATCATAACTGAGCAAACGTGGCTTGCTTGGTGGAGAGAAAACTAGATAGCGAGATTTCTATGAGTAGTGCGTGCTTGGCAAGCAACACAAGATGAAATTCTACACTGCAATTCACAGGACCAAGGCCACCTTGGATTACATTCACTCAAATCTTTGGGGGCCTTCTTAGGTTCCTTCAAAGAGAGATGCTAGGTATATGCTGACATTCATAGATGACTTCTCACAAAGAGTATGGGTGTACATATTGAAGCATAAGGATGAGGTATTTGTCAACTTCAAGTAATGGAAAACTTTAATCCAGAAGTAGAAAGGAAAGAAAACCAAGCGCTTGAGGACTGACAACGGATTAGAGTTCTGCAGCAAGGAATTTCAAGAATTCTGTGATAAGGAAGGAATTGTTAGGAATCGCACAATTGTACACATACCACAGCAAAATAGAGTTGTAAAATGGATGAACAGGACTATCTTGAAGAGAGCTAGATGCATGCTCATTAATGCCAAATTGTCCAAGAATTTCTAGGCTGAAGCAATCTATACTGCTTGTTACTTGGTGAATAGGTCACCGTCAACTGCTTTTGATTGTAAGACACCAATGAAAGTTTGGTGTAGGTTTCATGCTGATTACTCAAATCTAAGAGTGTTTGGGTGCCCAGCCTTTGTTCATGTTCGTGATGAAAAGCTTGAGCCATGGTCTAGGAAGTCCATGTTCTTAAGCTATGCAAATGGAGTAGAGGGTTGTTATTCATGGTGTAATAATAACAAAGGCTCCAGGATGATTATCAGTAGAGATGTGACTTTTGATAAGTCTACGATGATGAAAAAAGTGGAACAGCCTGAAAGTTGTCAACAGGGCATTAAAGAAAAGGTGGAGTTTGAACTTGACACTCTACAAGTTTCAAAGGGAAAATAGAAAGTGTTAGATAAAGCTGGTGAGAGTGCAATATCACCTAACCAATGGCAGAAAAACAATTCACTACAAAACTATCATTTGGCTTGCGATAGAAAGAGGAGGTAGATCAAAGCACCACAGTGGTTTGCATTTTTAGATCTAGTAGCTTATGCATTGAGTTCAACTAAGGAGTTTGTAGGAGATGATCCAATCTCAAACAAAGAGGCAATTTCTAAGCTAGATTCTAATAAATAAGTTGCAGCTATGAGTGAAACAATTAAGTCTCTTCACAAGAATAACACATAGGAGTTGGTTGATATACCCAAAGGACAGAAGATTGTAGGTTGCAAATAGATCTACAAGAAGAATGAAGAGATTCCTAATGTTAATGATGTTAGATACAAGACGCGTTTGGTTGCAAAAGGTTTTACTTAGAGAAAAGGAGTTAACTTTCATGAGGTGTTCTCCCTAGTTATAAAACACACTTCTATTTGTGTTTTTCTTGCCATGGTTGCTCTATTTGATATGGAGCTTGAGCATATGGATGTGAAAATAATATTTCTGCATCATAAGTTGGAGGAACAAATCTACATGAGCCAACTAAAATGATTCATTATTTTTAGGAAACAAAATCGAGCATGTTTCTTGAAAAAGTCTTTATATGGCTTGAAGTAGTCTCCCTGGCAACGGTATAAAAGGTTTGATGCATTTTTTACCAAGATAAAATACACTATAAGCAATTTTGATTGCTGTATATATTATGAAAAATATAGTGATAGCCTCCTAGTATATTTTTTGTTGTACATTGATGATATATTGATAGCCTCTAGAAATATATATGAGATCAATATTTTAAAAGCTCAGTTTAAGTGAAGAATTTGAGATGAAGGATTTGGGTAGCGCAAAGAAGATATTGGGCATGGAGATCATCCAAGACAAACACGATGAATTTTTGTACTTATCTCAACAACATTACATTGAGAAAGTACTGGAATATTTTGTAATTGATAAGTCCAGCCAGTGAGTACACCACTTGTAGCTCATTTTAGGCTCTCATTAGATAATTTACCAAGTACTGAGGAGAAGGTTGAGCACATGTCTAATGTGTCGTATGCTAGTGCAATGGTTAGCTTGATGTACATCATGGTGTGTACTTGGTCAACCATTTTGCATGTAGTCAGTGATGTAAGCAGATACATGCACAAGCCAAAAAAGACTCATTAGCAGGTTGTGAAATGGATCATGAGGCATTTGAAAGGCTTTGTAAACAAATATTTAGGGTATAGTCAATTAAATTCTATTGTTAGGATTATTGGCTATGTGGATGCAAATTACGCATGAGAATTAGACATCAGAAGGTCCATAACGGCGTATGTGTTTTGTGTTTTGAGTTGTATGGTCAATTGGAAGGTGACTTTGTAGTCATTAGTTACATTATCTACAACAGAAGTTGAGTGCATAGTTTTGGCTGAATGTGTGAAAGAAAGTATTTCGCTAAAGGGGCTAATTGAAAATATGGTATGGATTCTGAGGTTACTTCAATATTTTATGACAGTCAGAGTGCTGTACACTTGTCAAAGAATCAAGTCTTTCATGACAAAACAAAAGCACATTGATGTGAGATATCACTTTGTCTGGGATATTTTATCTTAAGGTGTTATGTTGCTTGACAAGATTGGGACCAAGGATAATCCGGCAGACATGTTGACTAAAGCTATTCCAAGAATCAAATTCGAGCATTGCTTGGATTTGATTAACATTTCCAAACTTAGATAACAAGCCCTTTTGGTAGCAAGGACAAAAAAGAAGGATGGTGAATTTAATTTAAGGTGGAGAATTATTGATTTTGCCTTGAAATTTGGGCTTAATTGACGAGAAGCAGAAGAAACGGTGCAAAACAACATGCGTGAAAACTAGGGAAGCATACAGCAGACGGCACCATAGTGCCAAAAAGTTAGTGCCATGGCATTGGGCATTTGGCAATCCGATGCCACAACGCCAGAAAGCCATTGCCACGGCGTTGCCCACAGCCCATGGATTATGACCCAATATTTTGGGTATTTAAACCCCATTTTCTTCTAGGACAAGGTAATCTATTGAGAGAGACACATACATAAGGGTTTATAACTGCTTTTGAGATAATTTCTCGAGATGGAGTTTAGAATAAGGGTGTTGGGTGTTCTTATGAGATTTGTGGGATTTAAAGTTTGTACTTGCATTTTAATTTGAAATCAATAAAATTCTTTTATTTGTCGAGTAGATTAGGCACATTGCCCAACCACGTTAAATACTGTTGTCAATTACATTGAATTTTCTTTACTATGATTTTATAGTTAGAATTTAATCGTTTCAAGTTATAACAAAATATTTTCTTTACAAGAAAGAAAAAAGATAGGAATATTTTAGTTTGTTAAGTCTTAGGCTTTTTTTTAGTTTATTGTTTTAATATTAATTGAGGGTAATTCAATAATTTCAAATTTTTTGTTACGATTTTAGACAGTTGTTTACTTTAGGAGAAGTAGATTAAATTTCAAAATTATAGAGGACCTACCTGTAGAAGAATTAGATATAAATTTCAAAACATATAGTTGTTAACTCTAGGTGAAGTACATATAAATTTCAAAAGGGTTAATTACACAAACCCCTATGAGGTTTGACCTATTTATAAATAAATCCAAAGATTTGATGAAATTACAAATATCCCCAGAGGGTTTGCTTCGTCTTAAATTTTTGAGAATCGGTTAGCCTCCGTCCAAAAAGATGCTGACGTCATCAAAATTTTTGCTTGAAAATTTGAAAATGCCCCTAGTTGCTGTTATGGTTATTTGTAAGACAAAATTACCCTTTGACCTATGTGTAATATTTTTTATATCACAAGAATGTAATTTTAACACTATTTAAATTACACATAATAAATTTAAATATATTTTATTATTAATAAAACTTCATAAATATTGAATAATCTTTAAATTTAAGTTAAATAATCTAATTAAGTTTAATTAAACTATTTATTAATTAAAAAAGAAAATAAGTTAAAAAAATAAATATTAAATTCATCTCTTACATAAAATTGCTTTTATAATTTTAGATTACATAACGATTAGTGATATCAAAATAATAGTTATAATTAAAATAACTTATTTAGACGAAGTTGAAATTACTTATAAATTAAGAAATAAAATAAGTAAAAT
Source organism: Jacaranda copaia (assembly GCA_014898725.1). Classification (NCBI taxonomy): domain Eukaryota; kingdom Viridiplantae; phylum Streptophyta; class Magnoliopsida; order Lamiales; family Bignoniaceae; genus Jacaranda; species Jacaranda copaia. Next base: position 716,851 of record JACGDI010005216.1, read on the forward strand.
ATTAAAAAATAAAATTAAAATATATTACCCTATATGACCATAGTTTTAATAATTTTAAATTGTATATTCTATAATATTAAAATAAAAACACATCTAAAATAATATAATTAATTTAGCTCAATTTATTTACTAATAAAAATAAAAAAATAAAAAAATTAATATTATATAATATTAAAATAATAAATATATATCAAATAATTTAACCAAATGAATTATTAAAATAATAATCATATCTAAAACAAATAAATTATTTAAATAACTAATATATCTAATTAAAAATAAGATAAAAACTTTAAAATACTTTATTAATTCAAAATAAATAGGTAAAATTTATATATTTTAATTTCGTGAAACCTTTGGACCTTGTTGTAATTAAACCAAACCTCTGGGGTATTTGTAATTAACCCTATGCATATATACATATATAATTATTTAATTATTTTACAATTCATATTTTTTATTAATAATTTTAGTGTATTTTTGCAATTTTATTACCTATGGTTACTTTTGTTATTTTCATAAAACTTTAGAGGTGTTGTAGCGCCCCCTTTAAGGACAACACCTAAGTTGAGGCCTTACTCTAATTCAGACTTATTTCTCAGAGTTATAATTTAACCGTAGGCCCATAAATTCAAACATCTCAAAATGAATACTGATACAACTCCAACAATACCTAATAAACCACAAGGCGGAAATACCAAAAAAGTTCAGGAAACTAAGTCATATTACAATCTTTGATAGATTAAACCATTATTTCATCTTATACTACAAACTTCAAACAAAATATGTACATCACAAGGTTTATAAGGTCAACCAAATAGTTACAAATTCCATACTTAATGTCAGCTCCAGTCTTACTACAAAACAACTATATATATGTCATTCCAACTTGACGTCCACCAGAGCCCATTCCTGTCTAAAAGATTATGAAATATAGGGGGGTAAGTTCAAAGACTTAGTGAGGGATATGTACAAGTAACAACAGTGTTTACCGAGGAGAAACTCAACTCGATAAGATATAATTTTTCAGACTGAATATAACAAAATTCAAAAAAAATAGATAGACAGTACATAAAAGTAAACAAGAAACTCTCCTACCTTATTGCTCCAGGAGCAGATTACAGACAAATAGAAATCATGTAGGCAAATCAAACCCAAAGCATATGCATTCCAAGAAAAACCTATAAGACATGCATTGTAGATTCACTTTATACCAGATAGACAAATAGTTTACCTAAGCATAACAACTTGGTATGTGGTAGATGCCTATATGAACTGTATAGCGCACCGCTAATACCTAGGGAAAATTCCTAGCGTATTGCCCATACTCAGGGGGAAATCCCTAGCATACGGTTGGCACCCAAGGGGAAATCCCTAGAGTATCGATGATATCCTGGGAGAAATCCCTAGCATGCCCCTACATAACCAAATAGATCACCCAGTTGACCTTTGGCCCACATATCACTGTACAGATAACAAAATAACTACTCATACAGATGCCCAGGGGGAAATCCCTAGTGTACTGTCGGTTTCAAAGCAATAGAACAATATGCTGCCAAGGCAACAAAAGACAATAAATGAAAAACATATAAGCCAGCATGGCCAATAAACATAGAACTAATAACAGATATGTCGACCAGGCAATAGATACAATATAGATACGAGACAGATAGATATCAGAATAACAAATAATAGATAGAAGTTCTTAGGCGCTAGAACAGACATAAAATGGAATCGATATCAAAAATAACCCTCATAGGGGTAATCAAGTCAGATAATAGATAATAGACAAATCTCAAACATAGATCAGAATACGGTTCAAAAATAGTAAAACCCACACAGGGGTTTTCAACAATATCAGAGTAAGTTGAACAAAGCAATACCCAGAGTGGGAGACCCTTACCTCTTGCAATCCCAAACAGCAAGAGTGAAAATTGATCTTATTGCTCATTGGTGCTTAGCTCATTGCTACCTACCCAAAAAAATATGCCACAAGTCAAATTTCTCCAGATTCAACATTCATGCATAAATCCCTAGTCAAATTCTCATTCCAATACAATTAACTTATAATGATTTCCAATATCAAAATTTATATTCAACTTATTATTAACCAACACATGAGTCCAAAATCATATCTCCCATTACCCTATTCCTCGCATAAGAAAATAATCGTCGAAATACCTATATCAACTTAAAGGCTCGACCTGGACAAAACTAACAACTACAAGCATACATGCACATATATATAACATGCAATATCCAAATTAAATTTTGATCTCACTAATGAAAGCTCGAAATCATGAACCAAAAGCACCGGGATGATCACCGCATCAAGACAAAGAGATTGCTTCTCCGCCGCCACTAGAACGCCGCCGCCGCCGCCGCCAAAAAATGAAACATCACCACCATATTGCTCCTCTCCTTGCGAGGATTACAACACCACCTTCCGTTTCTAATTCCAAGCAGTGTAGACACTGAAACGGGCCAAAAATTGCCACTTTCTCCTTTCTCCAATGAGCTCCGATCACTGCCCTATTGTCGTCGAAAATGTCATGCAAGGACTCCGTTGCAATCCTTTCGTTAAGAGCTTCTTAACCCTACCCTCAAAATGGAGAATGGTCGCCGAAAAAGAAAAAACCCACTAACCACAATGACATGCGCTTCTCGATCCTCCTTCGCCACTGCTACTCTGCCGCCCGAAAGGTTGTTTTGAGGTATGGATGGTGTTAGTTGAGGTGAGGGGAAGAGTTTGGTGGTTTGGAGTGGTGAGAAAACCTGCTGGAGATGGTTGTGCTCTCAGTGAAAAAGGAAGAAAAAGAGAGGAAAAAAGGAGAAGAAAAGGAAAGAAAGAAAAAGGAAGGAAAAAGTGAGGAAAAGGGCCCCTACCCAAGACCAAAAAATCTAATTTTTCCATTTTCCATTTTTTTTATAAAATTTTAAATTATGCAATTTTACCTCAATTTTTTTTTAAAATTACGATTAACCCCAACTTGATAAAAAATATACACAATTAAGTCTACAAAAATTATAATTTAACCCACAAAACTTTTAAAATAATTAATAACATGAAATTCATAAAATTTCTGATTAATAATAAAATTGTATATTATAAATAAAATTGATAAAAGTTTAGGGTGTTGCAGGTGTTTTTGTTATGATATTGTATTATATATGCATATATACATATATAATTATTCAATTATTTTATATTTTATATTTTATATTAATAATTTTAGTGTATTTTTGTAATTTTATTACCTGAGGTTATTTTATTATTTTTATAAAATTTTAGGGGTGTTTTTCTTATTTCGTATTGTTAAGGTCATTTTAGTCTTTGTGTATTTTTTTTATTTTTTTTATATATTCAATTAAGGATATAGTCATTTTACAAAAATCATTTGACTTAATATTTGACCGTCAACCTCAAGGCGGTATTTATAATTTTGTGAAATTTTTGGATCTTATTGTAATTAGATCAAACTTGAAGGGAACTGTGTAATTAACCCATTTCAAAATTATAGAGAACCTACCTGCATTTATCCCAAACATCAAAGAAGGTTGTTGTAATTATTCTTATTATATAATACATCATTATTGGTCACCAAAGTTATAATACATTTAAGTCGCTATCTTTTGTATAAACTTTATTTGAATCTACTATATCAAATTTTTTTGAGACATAGTTTTGCATATAAAAATAATAAATAAACAATTATTCTGAGTAAAAGCATTACATATATATATATATATATTCATTATCACTTTTTCTCAAAATAATTCAAAGTACATCTTTATATGCTATCAATCTAATTAGAGAACATTATAAATGACGAATTTTTATCCTATCAATAAATTAATATTTTCTTATTTTTAAATCAAATAAATTGAAGTATAAATAATACAATCAAATATACATAAAATTGCACAAAAGAGCCTATTCATGCTAGAACTCGATACTTCTTACATAATAGGGAAGACTAATGCCACTCGACAATATGCCTCCGGACACTATCAATCTAATTAAAATTATGTTTTTAACAAATTAAGGAATTCAATTTTCATGTTTCCCTTTCTTAATTAAATATAACCCCAAACATAAAAAAAATCAATTGATAAATCATTGTTCTTAAATATATTCTTGTTTACTTATATTTCATTACGAATGCCTCTCATATACGCTTTCTATATGATGAATATTTTTTTTATAAATACGATCAAATAAATACAATTAATTTAAGGCATGTTTCGATTTTATCAAATCAATTGATTTTTTTTTTTGAAGAGTATTTGTACAATGAGTCTCTGGAATCCAATTATCAAATCAAGAAGATTAGCCTTACAATAAGTCAATAGATTCGAATTATCAAATTAAGAAAATAAAAGTACAAACACCACAACTTGTGTGGCAACTCACTCAGGAAATCCCCTAGTTGAAACGCCATTCAATCCAATCTTAATTCAAATTCATAAACAAGCTATAGGGCCATAATTTTATTTTATTTTTTCAAAACTTAACTTGTCAAAAGCAACAACAATTTCAAACTTACTAACTCAGTAGAACATTAAATGCACATTAGAATTCAACTTCTTAACATCTAACAAAACTTATACAAGTCTCACATCATCATCATTCATCCTAGCATATCTCAACGTCTCTAAAACTAAATTCCACATTCAAGGGAACCCATTTACACATGTGAGCACCAACATCTCAATAGTTCATAATTCAATATCAATACAAGTATGAATCAAGCAAGATCACATATAGCAAATAGAAATCTCTCATGCTTTATTACTCCAAGAACATATCACTATCAATCAAGAAACAAGTACAAACAAGCAAACCTATACAATATATGCATTCCAATAAAACTAGACTAGACATGTATATTAGATTCGCCTAATTTCATTCAAACAATTACTTTACCAAAGTGTGATAGCTTGATGATTCGTGCACATACGGACCGTATGGCACACTACGATGCTCATAGGGAAATCCTTAGTGCACCGCCGATACCCAAGAGAAAATCCCTAGTGTATCGTTGAATCCCAATGGAAAATCTCTAGCATATCATTGACACCCATGCAAGCTACAGAGCGTGTCCCATATCTAAACATTTCACCTGATAAGACCCTTAGCCAATCAATCTCTAAACAATTAATAAGTACAAATAACAAATTGCACAAATGCATAGGAGAAAATCCCTAGCACATCGCGTATACAAGATAAACAAGTAAGCTGATGAGGCAACAGATGATAAATACAGAAATGCCGACAAGACAAAACTATAACATTTAACAAGTACAATTAAGCCATCATGGCCAAATAACAAGATACAAATGAGCAAGTGTGCTAGCAAAGCATTTGATAACAATTCAAGATAGGAACAAGTGTAGAATAATAACAAGTACCGATTGAGAATAAGTACAAGATAAATAACACTATGGGGTTTTAAGCCCTAGAACGAACAAAAATGAACTCATAATAGAGTGAAATCAAGAACTAACCCTTATAGGGGTATACAAATCAATAAATATATCACAAACAAGTACACCATCAATTACAGAATTTAATAAATACGATCAGATATAGTTCAAGCACATTTAACCCTCACAAGGTTTTTCCATAAGAACCAATAGAATTATTCGAGGCCAAAGTGGCAAACCCTCACTTCCGTAATCTCAAATGCAACAACCACAATCAGCAGTCTACTAGTCCACAAGACCCACTTTTTCGTCACGTAACTAAAAGAGTATAATTATAGTCAAAATCCACATTTGACTTCAATAATCACAATTAAGCTTATCATCAATCTCAAAATCACTATTTAACCAGTAGCATGATAAATTTAGGGCTTAAATGATACTATTGACCTAAAATGGCTAATAAGGTTGTTGTTGCCACAATATTCCCTATTTTCACATCAAGTTTAATAACAAAACATCAACTAGTTCTTAATTACATAATCTTTCTCATAATATCATTCAAAAACCACAAAATAGCTTAATTTCTTCGTAATTAATCCTAATCAAAGCCACTTAGGTCTTAAATCCATGTATTAAGGTTTAATCACTTAATAATCTTATTTAGTCCAAGTTTAGCATGTAATGTGACGTATCTAGGTCTACTAACTATACAATACTCCATGCATGGGTTTATATATATCTGTCACATGTTCACTCCTCTTTTGTCATGATACATATCTTATGGAAATAGTGTACAATATAATTGTATACACATATATAGGCATAACCCTTTTTCCAACTCTTTTACCCACGATTTTGTCAGTGAAGTCCCGGATTCATGAACTAATTACATTGTTGTGATCATTGCATCAAGGAGAAGAAAATGTCTCTCTACCACCGCCAAAGCAGATCAAGTTTACCAGAAAGATGCTCCTCATGACAAAAGCTGTACAATGCACCTTTCAATTAGCCATTTCACCATCAAAAACGCCCTCAATTGAAGCCACAAACTCTCAGCATCACCATCCACTGCCATGGATTCTTCTTCAAATTTCATCAACGGTAGTTCACCAATCCTCAATGCAAGAGTACCACTAGCTCCCTCAATCTGCAAACTTCAAGAGTCACTGCCCAAAAGTCGTCTCTGCCTCACCTCAATCATCGCCCATCATTCCAACCTCTACAAGGTTTTAGCTCCAATTCCCAATGGCCTACAGCTCGAATTACTACGCATGTGCTATCAATGTAATGCTAGGAGTGAGGGGAAAGAGATGGTCAACTTGGTTTTGGTAATTAACAGTCACAAGTGGAAATCACTGAAGGTGGATGAAGGAGAGGTTGCGGGGAAAAAGAAAGGAAGAAATAGGGTAAGAAATATAAAACTTGATATTTTTAGGGAACTTCTTTGAATTTCTAAATTGACCCCTAGGAGTTTATAAGTTCATTCAATTGAGTCTAGCTAATTAATTAAAAATGTGGCTGAGACTGAATTGACCTAGAATCTTCCATGCAAACCCCAAAATTTCCAAGTCTAGTTCAATTAAGTTCTATTTATTAGTGAATTGACCCCCACAACTTTCAAAAGATGTTCAATCAAGTTTTCGTAAATTACAATTTGGCCCCAATACTTTTAAACATAAATAATAATTTAAAATTCATGAAAATGAAAAATAATAATAAATAAATTGTCACCAATCATAGGAATTCTAGTGGTGTTACAACCTGAGGTACACATAAAGTGCATAAAGGAATTCATTTGAGTTCAAAGGGGATATCTGATGCCCTTGGGCTACAAGCCGTTGGACCAAATCAATTGAATTTTAAAATACACCTTTAAACATTTTTTGTTCCTTTCTCAATTGCCTTTCTAATTGAGGTTCCCTTCTCAATTACCTTCCTTATGTGTGTGTGTGTTTTGAGTGATGGCAACGATGCAAAAGGCTGAGTTGACAAGAGGAGGAATCAAAAGTCATGAACATATGTATATTTTTTCAGAAATATTTTAGTTGAACCGTATGATTATCTCTTGCTAAATCAATTAATTTTCGAAATACTCCTTATAATGTAATTCTACATTCTTTAGTTACTTTTCTTGTGGCCCCCTTTCAGGTAAATATTTTTTCTATTGATGACAACAATAAAAAGGCCGAGTTGACAAAGAGTGGCCAAAGTCAAGACGATCATGAGTATATTTTTTTGGGAATATTTTAGTTTAACTATATGATTATTAACTTTTGCTATTCAACTCCAGATTGGGAGAAGAATTTTATCAAGAAGATGCAAAAAAAAAGTAAAAAATATGGAGTATGTCCGTGTCCATTGTTCAATACTAATTTTCTATTAGATAGATATTAGTTTAGTGCTATTACTAAATAGTAACTTACCAAATAACATCAAATAATGAAGGTAACTAGAGAATATCTTAATAAAGTATTCTATAACTTGTAGAGAATGACTTTCTCCTCATAAAGGTAATTAAAGTAATCAAATTTATTAACCGTTGACACACACACACACACAGGGGAAAAGATCTCACGAAATTGTGCAATCATATAAGAATTCATTTGCTTACTTTGATATTACATGATATGTATTCCAACTCAATTTCAATACTTGGTTCATTTTCAAAAGTCCTTGATATAGTTATGACCTAGTATGCATTTAAGGCTTCATTTGGCTTGTATATCATGGCCTTGGGGTGTGATATGTTTTTCAATCTAAGTTGAAAATAAATTATAGTTTGTCAAATGAAATAAAACGTCAAGCAAATAATCAAAATTGAATATCAAATTATTTAAATTATAAAAATAAATATTAGATAAAATATACAATAATTTACTATTTATACTAATTAGGTGTCTCATATCTAATTCAAACACATTAAGTAAACAAGCACTAAAGGGATTGACACCTATTTAGTATCAGAATGTCAATAATATTTGATTCTTGTGAATTACCTTATGTTCTTATTAACTAGATTTAAGGTGTTCTCTTTCACACGCTTTTCTTATTTGCTAAAGGACAAGTTTTTATACTCGAATTTTACGAATGTTAATTTATTAACAATTATTTACAAATAATCAGGAAAGGAATCAGTTCATTGAATAAAGAGTTATTTTTTAAATAATTATCTAAATATAAAAGTTAACTATGAATTATATAATTGGTCAATTTTGAATTAATTATTTTATATCATTAAGTGTAAACAACAATGCATAGGCTTCAATAGTTTTCAAATATTTTGCAAAGAAAAATAGAATAAGATAGAAAATAAATTATATTTTCGCAATTTGAGAAATAATGTGTATTCTGAAAGCACAAAGAAATACATACATATATTTAGAGTTGGTGCATTTGGTCCAACTACATTAGTTTTTTAAGTAAGGTATAAAATTAAAGGTTTGAACCTAGCGATTCGTGCATGTATAATATAAAAGAAAGAAAATACATACATATATATGAAAGAAAATTAATATGCATATCTATATATAGAGAGAGATCAAGATGATTGCCTGGATGCTCGCGGCTCCTCAAGGGAGTGATCATCATTCAAAAATTTTACAAACATGTTAATTAATGCTAATTAATTAATACTAATTAATCTAATCAACAAACCAAGAAAACTGATGCTACAATGGCACAACTTATTACTTTTTACGAGATTATACAAGTTCACATACATTCCCATGGATAGTTAATTTTTTATTTTATTTTATTAAGAATATTAAGTTCATGTAAGTACGATAGAAAGTCAACAGTTATTATGGAAAAGTCATGAATAAATAAATTTATTATTGCTAAAAGATGTAACAAGCTCTTAATTTAATTCTTAAGACTATTGTAGTTTTTTAGAATTTAAATAAGTATGATGATACAGTCTTTAAAATGTTCGATGTACTATTAACATATTTATGTTACCTTTTTTCAAAACAATTATTATTAGATAACAACTTTTATTCCTTTCCAGCTCAGGGCACATACAACGATGTTGGATGAAAATGGAGTTAGGGTCATTTTCAATAAACAAAAAAATTTTAGGTTCTTTTCCTTTGAATGCATATAGAGAGGTTTTAGCTTTTCAGTGTTTGTGATTTCTTGCAAAAGATTTTTTCTGCTCAATTTCTCTTTGAAACTTAGTATTTATATTCCTTTTCTTAATAGACTTATGCCATTTAGGGTTCTAATACCCTTCCTAATGGGATTAATTAATTAGGCTCTCCGACTTATTTATTCATTTATTCTCTTTAATCCATTGGACTTTTTTTTTTCTCACTTTTTCACTCTTGTGGACTTAATTTACTATATCATCAAGCCCCCTTATTTTCAATTTGAAAAGTTAATTTTCATGCTAAAAATATAATGTCAGGTACTGTTTTATTGTTTACCTTATCTTATTCATAAAAACAAGGTTATTAATTTCATTAATTTTAATTGATCAAGTTGTGTGTAGGAGAATGCGACCCAACTCAATTTAGGATCCAAGTTTAGACAAACTTCGAGGAAAAGATAAAGGGGATGGCGACAAGAGCGCCACCGTCAAAGGGCCAGAGTGGCTAGCATGGGCATTACCATGTGGATAGCCATGTCTAGGTGCCCGAGCTAAGTGCCTATGTTGGTTCTCACTGGGCACCCACTGGGCATTTGGCAGCTTCTTCGGTGCCCAAATTAGGCAATCAACGGCTTTCCTACTTTAGGATTGTTTGCTCTTTCTTATAGAGGGAATTATCTGATAGCCACACTATGCCAAAATGTTATCGTTTCCTAGGGGGACTTAGAAAATCTTTCAAGATGAAAGTTTATGCCGTGGAAGACGTTGAGGATGCTTATGAAGAGTTTACATAGTACAGAATACTTAAATTTTTTTTGTTTGTTATTTTGATATTTTCATGCTTTAGAGTTCCTTTGAAGTTGTTGATAAAGATCACGAACTTATCAATAACTCTTGTTTTCTTCAGAAAGCAATTTATTCATTTAACATCAAGATGGATTCTATTGAGTCTAGTCATAAGAGGTATGTTTTAATGTCTACAAAGAGTAGATATTCTCTAAAGGACTTAGAATTGTGTCTACATTACTTCATGTATAGGGTGAATTTGAGATCTTGAAGCGACTAAATGTAGGTTGGATGCAAGTGCATGGACTTATGTGTTGTAGTGATGTTGAAGCATGTCTCGCTTTGCCTCCTTGTTATGGGGTTTCAAGCATTGATATATATATATATATATATATTTCATTGAGTCGAATGGAAGATTCATTTTATCTAAGTTTTTTTGCTCTCACAACATCATCCACACCTTTTTTATGTTTATATTTTATCATAGCAGTTGCTTGCTCAGGAGAGGCATCCAGGTGCCCATTAGGTGCCTGTGTCTAATATGTCTAAGGACTCACAGGGTGCCCATTTAATAATTTCCTAGATGCCTATGGAGCACTTCTATTTCATCAAATATTCATTGTGTCTATTCTTCAGGAATCAACTCGTTCAAGCATTAACTTAGCAAATTTATAGCTCACCTTGTGAGGGAACTTAGAAAAATTGATTTAGATGAATCTTTACACTTCAAAAGTTACGTAGAATATTAAGTGTGGACTCTTATCTCATGGATAATTTAGAGAATTTATTTGTTTAGGACTACTTTGTATTTTTCTTTGGCATAAGTAGTTGTTCAGCTTGTTCTTGGTTTTGTTGTTCCTTAGGGAGATCAAGTGTTGGTCAGGCACTTCACCTACGCTGTAATGGTATTTTATATTAGTTTCAAAGAAATCTCTACTAATCACTTTTAGGTTACCTTTAATTAATTAGTTGGCTTTTAAGTGTTATTGTGTTGTTAGTAATGGTTGACGCACTAGGGAAGCACATGAGTGGAGTGTCAAAACCTTTCTTGTTGAGCTTTAATACAAGCCCCGTGCAAAAGGTGTAATCAAACTCAGCCGAAGAGACACACAAGCTTTTTAACTGATGTGTTTCAGTGCAATACTTAGGTGATAAAATCAAATTTGTTTGAAGGCCACACTAGCAAGGCCTCATTACAGTGGCTGTTGTTTGAATGAAATTCAATTGAGTACTTCACTATTTAGGTCTTATTACTGATCATTAAATCATTTTAATAAGGGATTTCACATAAGCCACTTGTTCTCAAAGGGTTTCAATAGTTAATTTTGTAGGTGCAACCATGTACCTCTTGGGAGGCCTCATAATAGGCTTGCACAAAATTGATCTAAGTAATATAGTGATTTTTGCAGCATTGTTAGGATAAAGCCACTTGTTAGGATAAAACCATGTGCTTAGTGAGCTTATGTGCAGCAACCACATGCTTTTAAATGAGCAAGACAATATGCCAAATCAATTCAACTATTGGTGTAGTTTGTCAAAGATGTCAAGGTGCTGCCATTTACCACCAAGGATGGTGTCAGAAAAGATTTATGATGGGCTTACACATTGCTATCACATACCTAGGTAGGACATATAGTGGGTGTATATCAAAGAACTAGAGTGTCTTCCTAAGAGTTTCAGTGAGAAAGTGCCTCTATTAATTTAAGTGTTCTCTAAAGAGCTTCAGTGCAAAAATAGCTTAGTAATTCAAAGATGCTCCAAAGAGCTTCACTGCGCAAGCGCCTTAATTATTTCAGGTGTCTCTACAAAGCTTCAGTGCAGAAATGCCTCATTAATTTAAGGGAGCTCCAAATAACTTTAGTGTGCTTGCACCTCAATTAATTCAAGGGTGCTCTAAAAAGCTTTAGTGTGCAAGTGCTTCAGTTAATTTAAGGGTGCTCTCGATAATTCTAGTGCACAAGTGCCTCAAATAATCAAAGGGTGCCCTAAAGAGCTTTAGTGCACTAATACCTCAATTAATTCAAGGGTGTTGTAGAGAGCTTCAATACGCAAGTGCCTCAATTAATTTAAGTATGATTCAAAGAGCTTCATTATGCAAAGTTCTCAATTAAATATTCAACAATAAAAGACAACAATGTATAGAAAGTAAAGTTCATTCATGTAATTAATAGGAATATGGGAATGTCATCCCCATGTGGGTTGGCTTTATTCAATTCTAGAACATAACTTTGAATTGGAAAAATATTAATATCTCAAAGCAAAGAAAAGGTGTATCCTAACTACTTGATTAAAATCAACTAAGAAAAAAGATAAAATGAGAGAACGCCAAAGTGGCGGAGTCAAGTGGGCTTGGTAGAGTCTCTTGGCCTAAACATCATCATGATGAAGTATCTTGCAGCATGCCTTTGCTTTTGTCTTTTTTCTTCTTGTCTTGTAGCTTGTTTGCTTGATTAGCCTTCCCAAGGTTTTTGGGCTACTGAGTATTCTTTTCAATGGATAATTGATGAGCACCATAATTCGGTGAACTTGAAAATAAAAGGTTTAGCTTCCGAATGGTCATCACCACCACCAAGCTAATTTCTTGATAGGAAAATATTTTACTTAAGACCCTGCAAGAAGTGGATGATGTAGTACACCACCTGGTGTTCTCTTCATTGTTTACACACCAAACGAATCTGGTTGTACTATTGATATACATGAAGAAAGCTCAACATCTCACACCTTGCTATAAAATCCATTAGCACATTTATGCAGGGGAACGAGAATAGGTCCTTCTGGCATGCCTTGTTCATATTGGTAAAACTATTGCACATCCTCCAATTCCCATTAGGCTAGGATGCTAACAGCATGTTGGCTAACCATTTAGGATATCAAATTGTTGGCTATACTTTGCTTCTAGGAGTTTGTCTACTTCCTACTTGATTATATGTGTAACACCCCAATTTTGGAATATTAATTAAGATTTCTTGAATTTTAATTAATCAAAGTTTAGATAGAAATATTGAGAGTTAGAGGATTTAATTGTAAATGAGAAAAGGACTTAATTGTTTAAAATTTTAAAATTTTTGGGGTCAAGGTGAGACAATAAAAGCTCAAGGACTATAAAATAAATCAATATGGGCCTAATTGACTGGAATTAAGAAATCGTAGGGGCTAATGTGTAAGAATTATAAGTTGAAGGACTTAATTGAAAGCCATGGACCAAAATGAAGATGGTTTAAGAGTTTTAGGGTATAATTGAAGTCGGTCTGAAGTTTTGGGGTCAAATTGAAGTAAGTTGAAAGTTATTATATATATATATATAAAATTAAGGACATAAATTAATTAAATTCTTAAAACATGCCCAAATCTTACCACGACTATGAATCACTGAAAAACAGCTATGAAGCTTGAAACTAAATTGATAAAATGATCCCTCTTGTCAGTGGGAACAACCCTATACTAAGAACAGTGAGAAACAACCGGCAAAATGGCCAAAAAAATAGGCCAACAGTGGGAGACAACAAACGGCCACTTCCAGCAGCAAAAAGTAGCTAGGTCTTGGTGGGTTTTGATCACGGGCTCATAGGTAAGCTCATGGTAGTGGCAATTTTAGATTTCAACAAGCGGCAGTAGTGGATTTGAGATGGGGGGTAGATGATGGCAAAGCTAGGGTTTCAGGGTGGTTTCTAGCTTAATTGAATGACCAAACGGTGGCTAATTGAGAAATTGGTTGAGGGGTTTTGCTCGCCTCAACGAGGAGCGCTTGGTGGTGGCAGTTTCTATTTTCGACAGCAGTGTAGAAAGGTCCGATGATGGCACGTGATAGTAGCATTTAGGTAATGCATTCCAAATTTGGTCCCAAACTCTTTTAGACTATTCTCGGCTTAAGACTGAATCTCAATTTCTACCCAATTTAGGTAAATTTCAATAATCAAATTTTAATTCAATTAAATTATTGAATGTAATTGAATTTTCAGATGAAGTTAACTATAACTTGAACTAGGATTGTTGAACCACAATTTAGTCTAAGGCTATAGATTAATCTTATACTTAATATAGTATTAAATTCAATCAACGCGAAAGAATTATCAGATTGTTATGGGAACTTTCAATAAGATTTTAACAACTAGTTTACTGATTTGTCAAGTTAAGGACTATAATAGGTGATTACCTTGCATATTTGAGTGTAATATGAAATTTGAGAATTTTGACTGAACAGTTAGAGTAATTAAGGAATTTGATAAGGATATTTAAGCATATGAAGAATTATGATTTAAAAACCATAATCAATGTTGGGTTTAGATTATTTACTCTTAATTTTAAATCAATTGGGAAATAAGGTCGTGAATTGTTTAAACATCTAAGAAATATCGAGACTGTGTCGGGATACCCTTAAGTTTGATAAAGACGTTTGTTTTATTTATAATTGAGAATTAGAGGATTGATATAATGATAGCACGAGTTATTTTATGACCATTCACAGACAGACTCGGAAGCTAGGAACTAAGCGACCACATAACTAGGAATTTTTCTACCTTTGCCAAGTGAGTTTATACTCAATAGTATGATATTCCATTGCCAGGGAATGAACATAGAGAATTGCTATTACGTCCTTGCTACTTGATCCCATTCATATTGAAACCCAATCATTACTATTTGTTGTTCTATAATATTCATTTCGTGATTGCTATGATACTCTTTATAGTGCACCTTATCTTCTCTTCAATGGTTTTTGAACAGTACCTACTTGGGATTCTTATCTGATTGAAATTGTTGAATTCTAGGTGTGTACATAAGTTGTGACAAAATAAACTATTTATGAATATAGTACTCCACATCGCTCTTTCTCACTAAGCACTCTTTTATGCTAATTTATCGCACTTTATCAAAAATTAGCAATTGTGTTGAGGGAGCTGAAAATTATTTCAAAATATATGTTTTATCGCCATGTCTTCTTGGAAACAAGGCTGGTGCTAAATTTGTGTGTTTGACGTTAACATGGTTACTTGATATGTTATATGAAATACTGTTGGACACATTCTATGATATTTATGAATATAATTAATAACCTTGGGGGTAGGCCCTGGGGTTGTCTGTGGGTGGGCTAGGCGGAATAGACCACCAGCAACCAACCCTCAGCCAATACCTCATTAAATATATCCAACTCCATAGTTAGCTGGAGATAGTTAGCCATAGGGGGATGAGGTATGTAGCTAGCCATATCATCGATTGTGATTATCTGAGCTGATCACTTGGATCGAAGGAATAAGGATTTATATGTTTTTGAAAGTAGAGATAAGGTAGGAAAACCACCAACATCTCTTATATGAAAAATGTTTGCTAAATTGCAAATGATTAAATCATCAGTTTGATATTAATGCCTTAAATCCTTTGTGAGAGACGGTGAATTTTGTAAAGTCTTATCACTGGCATGGGATGATGATAAGATAGATCACCATTAAATTTTGACTAAAACCTTCTCTCACAGCTTCTGGAAATATCTATACTCCTACTTGTCCCTTAAATATTATTTGTGAAATTGTCACTTTGTTATCCTTGATAAACTATCTCACTAAGTCACTTGAACTTACGTTGCTTTATTATTTCTTTAGTTCTTTACCCCATATAGGAGTGAGAAACAAAGATAGACTAACCCCAGTGACACATGAGGTAATGAGAGTGATAGAAGTGCTAAGTGTCATTTGGGATTTTTCGGCTCAAAATCGAACATCTAATAGATGTTGTAGAAATTAATTACTTTGTAATTTTGAGAAATGTATTTTCTGTTATTCATAAGATTTGTGGTGTAGAGTGAGTAGCACCTTGGTCGAAAATAGGCGCCTCCTGGCTAGGGTGGAACAATATGGCTTATTTTCGTTTCAAAGTTTCTTCTCTTCTATTTCACTGGTTGAACATTTAGGCTTTCCTAAGGTGGTACATAATGACATCATAGGAGATTCCCTATAGATCCATCACATTCCATGCAAGCACATCACAGTTGTCTCTCTAGCATATTAGTTCCTTCTCAAACTTTGGGTCTACAAGGCTCTCTAATCTTAGTAGTCTTCAAAGATCACCTAGGAAGATTTCTATGTTCTTAAGCTCCTCACTAGCTATGAAATCCAATTCTTTAGCCTTCATCTTCCTACTTTGGGATTGAAAAAGAGTGAAGCTTTCAACATCTATGGTCTAGTCCATCATGGGCGCTAAAGACTCATCTAACGACCACCTTCATCTTACTCACATTGGGGAGTCTCGTCGGCATTAGGAATTCAAGCCATGGATCTTGGCTCCATTCTTAGCATTTTTTCTTCATGTTTAGAGTTTCCACAATGGTGCTAAGATGATACTACACATAAATGGAGCTAGGGTCATCTCCAGTAGACAACAAAGATTTACCTTAGTTTTCTCTAGAACACATACAAATAGTTTTTAGTTCTTTAGTGTTTGTGATTTCTTGCAAATGATTTCTTCTGCCCAATTTCTCATTAAGGCTTACTATTTATATTCCTTTTCTTAATGGGCTCAAACCCATAAGGTTTTGATGCTCTTCCTAATGGATTTAATTAATTAAGCTCTCTGGCCTTTCAATTCATTTATTCTCCTCTTTTCTAGTCCCTTATACTTTTTATTGTTGTGTTCTTAATTAATCACTCTCATACATATACATTCACATCATAGAAATATCTTATATATCATGCATACATTTTTTTTATTTACACAATAGCATACCTAGAGTTCATTAGGATTTGAATTTTAGACCTTACACATATAAAAGTTAAGATAATAACATTGAGCTAATTGACTAATCCACAGTGTATTATAGACACATATAATATACTTGCTTAACATTTACACTTCCTTCAAAATATAATTATTTCATAACTTGCTAATTACTTTTTTTTTTTGTCCTTTCAAGTACGTCTCTTCATTATTAAGTTTATAAGTATTTCTTGTATATACTTATATTATTTCCCTAAGTGCCTATAAAATGACTAAGATGTAACTATACTTAAATATCCAAATGTAATTTGAAGATAATATCCTCTTACATTTGTTTAAGTGCCTTATCAATTAAATTTTAAAAATAAACTTTCAAAGTGTGGTATTTCAAAATAATATTTGCATAACAATAAAACAATATCGAAGATACAAACAAGAACATGATATCCACGCGCACCACTTCTGATTAGTCCGGCTATTGTCAATGCCACAATATTGGACCTTCTGTCTTGTTTATTTGTGAAAAGCAATAATTTGGTGATACTTATCATAGTAACATTTGGAGGACAAATTAATCCCGTGTATGCACGGTTTATTTATTTAATTAAATTAAATAAAAAACTATAAATATATAATTGAATTGTTTTTACACAAAAATATTACAACTTTTATATTTAACTAACAAAAAACTGTTATTCTTTAAAAAATATTATTTCAAAAAGGTTAAGTAGTAATATTAAATAGTATCCATTAAAAAAAATAATGTAGTACACTAACTAAAATTATTGAAGTAAAATATTTCTATATTTAGTATAATTCTAATTATAATCCCATGCCAACCCATAAACACAAATATTCTTTGTAAAACATAAACAAAAATAAATTATATTTTAATTAAATCAAATAACAAAAAATTATATGAAATTTTAGTACCTATTCTCGTAGCACAAAATCTGCAATGCTTTAAAATAAACAAAGAGAATTAGAAAATCAAATGAACTAGAGAGAAAAGGAAGGTGAAAATATACATGGATTTGGACTTGTGAATACTTTGCGTGTCAAATACACCGATAGAGTAGAAATTAAGGGAATGATAGATGCGAAGTGAAGTAAAGAGAAAAAGAAAGGTGATGAAAGATGATTCTGTGAAAGAAATGGATTGGGATTTTGGGTTTTGATTATAGCATTGTGATATTCACTATTAAGTAAAATTGAGTGTATAAAGTTAGTGATAGCTTCATTGTAGCTTGAACGGTCCAATGACAAAATTTTAAACTCAAGTTGCAAGTTCGACTCCTATCTTATGCAATTGCAACTTTTCTTTCTTAAATTTATTTTTTGTTAACTTTAAATCAGTAATCATAAATCCACCACTAATTTTATTGATTCTAATTTAAGCTCACAAGTTTGAATCCTTTGAATGGTGTAAATTATTTCTTTTTTAATTAATTTACAGTATAGTGCTAATAAATTTCATCAACAATTTAACTAATTCTAAATCAATGATGGTACATTTCATCACTAATGCTTAAGTACATAAATTTTTGTTAGATTCTAGTTTAAGAAGAAAAGTTCATCACAAATGCCATCACTAAAATATATTTTTTTTCTCCCTCTTTTTTTTTTTTTTTTATATTTGTTAGTACTCTAGCATAAATCCATCACAATTATCTTCTATTTGTGATAGACTTACATCCATCACAAATTTTCCATTGATGAAGTGATGTTTTCTTGTAGTGAACAAAAAATAAAGGATCCGAGTATGTTTTGAAATTGCCATAGATATTGAAATATTTGAGCTTTGAAATGTATAATCATTCATTTTTAATTTTTGTTGCTTTTTTCTTTCCTTTTTTTTTTTAACTTAAGGATATCTTACTTGAGTTCCTAAAAGAAACAATTTAAAATATTATGCATATCCAGATTTATTCATAATTTGGAGTAGTTTAAACGTTTTTACTTCATTCAACATACAAATGTTAAAGAAATTTCAAATAATGAATTCTATATTGTAAATAAGAAAGAAAATATTTCGAATGATTTAATAAAATATTTTTTTTTCTTTTCTGGGAATTTAATGGAAAAGCTTCTAAAGTTACTCTATAATAATTATTAATTAGTATAATAAAAATGATTAATTCAATTATCATAATGCTCGGAGTTGAAATACTACATATATGTATTTTGTAATTAGCCTTTTAACAGATGATCAAATATAATTTATATTTAAAAATAATCTTTTTTAATTATCTTAATTAAAAGTTTTTTGAAAAGTGATTGTTTAGAAGTAGACAATGTATCAGTACAATTAAATTTAAAGTATTACTTTGTTGAAGTATAATTGATTGACAAACTGTGAGTATATTTGTGATTTTTATTATGCAACTATAGTTGTCAAGTTTAATTGAAATTTATTAATTGAAATTCACTAATCCGTACTTGTATGTATGTGAAGTAACGATGTTAGAATTTTTAGCATATATAAAACATATTCATGTATTCATGGCGACTAAGCATTACAAAATAAACTAGCGTTACCACAATCTTATTGTTATATTCACAAGAAATTTAGATTATTAAAACCATTAAATTCATAAATTTGTTAAAACCATCCGAGTTACTATTTAATTGCCCATAACTTGTTTAATATTCTTACATTAAATGAGTCCTTTGAATTAAAATCATATTTGTCTGATTTAGTGATTTATTTGGTCAATATATTTTATAGTAACCACCTACTTGCTCAATAGAAAATTTAGTTAGTTCTACCATGTTCATTAATTATAATGAATATCCACATATTATTTATTTCGGGTATTAAATCATATAATCTGTTAGTGTCATTATATAAACTAAAATTGATGCGTATGTATCTCCAACCCAAGTTAAAGTATTCATGAAGGCTATAGTTGAAAATTCGTTTAGCCCAAGCTCACCCCCAATGGACAAAGCCGAGCTAAACTCAAAAAGAAGTGGCTGGGATGAGGACGTGAGATGGCCGAAATGAACTTAGAAGGAAATGGCTGAGATGAGGACGTGAGATGGCTAAGATGAACTTAGAAGAAAATATCTGGGATGAGATTATGAGATGGCCGAGTTGAGCTCAAAGTTATGATTTTAGCAACTCAATGGACAACCAAAAGATAAGGAATATGGCCACACGTGACATCATATTATCAACTCTGATGAATGTGGGTAGTTAGTGGCTTAGTGGTTGGTTATAATCCTAGTTAGTGGGGTTCATAGTCATATAAAAGGCGTTGTACGAAATTGTAAAAAGATTACAAATAAGGAAAATATACCAAATTACTATTCTTGTTTTTCAATTGGTGCTTTGGTAGATTATTTTTGGCAACAATTTGGCGTCACCTGTGGGAATCAAGATTAGGAGTTAAGACGTGAGAATGGGTGATTTAGAAGAGAATGGGGAGACAGGTATGAGGATGATGTCGTAGGATGAGCAGACACTTGTAGTCGCAGCTACCACACCCTCAATTACAATGGCGCAGGTGGCAATCACTGAAGGAAGGGTTGCCTCAATATCTGTGATGGTAGGACAAATGACTACAGAACAGTTGGCCAACTTCTTACGGTTAACATTTGGTGTTATCGCCGCCACTCAATCTACTGGAGCTATGCACGCACCCCCCTGCTAATGTCGTCAGACCCCATGGTTATCCCTTTTCTACTGAGAATGGCACCCAATATTTTGCCCGCTTATACTTTAGTGCCCCTGCCGAGAATGGTTAGCCTTATACCTCTAACAAGGGTGACAGTCACTTCAATAGCGCACATACCTTCGGGTAGAGCCCCTTACAAAGCCCTAAGGCTACCTTGGTGTTAGGAGCAATTGCGTAGGGCATGATGATAGTTGGGCCTCTTTTTCCCAGTAATCCAGGGTTGGTCATAGAAGGACAGGAACTCACAGTGGCACTAGCTGGAGGAACATTAGAAGAACCAAGAAAGGAGGGTACACATGACATACCCAAGGAGGCCCACATGAAGATCCCCACCCATTTAGTAGATACGAAAACAGTGGAAAAAAGTCAGATCTAGGTGGGATATGGCCTGGATAGGAGAGATAAGACTCAATTGGATTGGATAACAGAGATGGAGGAGATGAGAAGGGAGATAGCAGATATGAGGAAAAGGATACAAGGGAAGATGGGAGAAGAGGTCAAGGCCTCACCGTTTGTTAAAGCCATCCATTCCCAAAGAACCACAAGTCTTTCAACATGCCCAGATACACAGGCACTACTGACCCTGCTGATCATCTGTGTGAGTTTGAAAACTTGTCCTTGCTATAACAATTCTCGAATGGAGTGAAGTGTAGGACTTTTCTCACCACCCTAGGGGGGCTGCTCAAAGGTGGTTTGGGCAATTTACCCCCTCAATCCATTCATACATTTGACAAATTCACATGAAGATTCCTATACTAAGTCACTAATAATAAATAGTATCAAAGGAGTGCACAGAGTTTACTTTTCTTCTGACAAGGGAATACTGAAAGCTTGAGAGGTTTTGTGAGGCGATTCACTACGGCTGCCTTGGAGGTTCCATCGGCCACTCTAGAATTATTGAGTGGTATTTTCGCTCAAGGACTGTGACCTGGTCCTTTCTTTTGGTCCTTGAGTAAGAAACCAGCGAAGAGCTATCATGAGCTCCTAAGGCAGGCAGAGAAGTATATTCACAAAGAGAAAGACTGCAAGGTAAAGGAGAGGGAGTTAAAGGAGAAGAGAAAGGACAGGAGAGAAGATTTTGCCAATAAGAAACATAGACAGGCAGAGAGACCCAGAGCCTTACTTGTACGACAGGCAAAAATTCCACCAATGATTGGGCCAAAATTCAATTACTACACCCCTCTACGGCTGCCCAGAAAATAATTTATACAGGCTATCAAGCACATTAACCTGCTTCGATGGCTACATTCCCATAGAGACCCACCAAGCATCCTAAGTGTGATAGGTTTTGTCGCTTTCACAATGAGTATGGGCACATGATGGAAGAATGTGACCACCTATGACATGAGTTAGAATAGTTGGCGTGAGATGGGCAGTTGGATGAATTTGCAATCAGGGCGGGAGCTGAAGGCAGAGATCAATTCACATGTTCAAGAGGAATAGCTGAAAATACGGTAACCTAACAGGGAAAATGATGTTAAAAATGGAACTATCATAGGGGTGATTCATATGATTTCAGGAGGCCCGATGGAGGAAGACACTCATCGAGCTAGGAGAGCGAGGGCTCAAGTTGCAGCACACAAAAATATAGAGGTGGCATCAATCTCTACCATTAATAACATCCCAATTATCCAGTTTAGACCAGAGGACCAAAAATCTCTGCAACTGCCTCATCAAGATACTTTGGTTATTACAGTGATGATAGCCAACTTTGAAGTGGCCTACATTTTCATTGACAAAAGCAGCTTGACAGACATCCTTTTCTATGATGCCTTTCAACAAATGAATCTAGAAAACACCATGTTCGAGCCAATAGAAACATCACTCTTTGGATTTTCAGGAGAAGTGGTTCTGCCTAGGAGATGGATTTTCTTGCCAATCTCTTTGGGTGTAGGAATATATTAGAAGACTTGTATGATATATTTCTTAGTAGTCAATGCTACTTCAGCATATAATGTGATTTTTGGCAGACCCATGTTGCAACTCTTCCAAGCGATAGCTTCCCCATACCATATGAATTTGAAGTATGTGGTGGGGCGACTGGTAGGGAAAGTAGTGGGAGACTAGTATACTTTCATGAAGTGCTATGTGGATGTAGTGAGAAAGGGATGCCATAAAGGTGATGAGGCCAACTGTAAGCAAAGGCAAAATGGTGCAGACACACCCCTAGTTGCAGAAAAGCTACAAAAAATCAAACTTGAAGAAAAGCTCCTATCAATAAAGTTAGTTCTAGGAGATCCCAACAAGACCACATGGATAGGTTCCCACTTGGAGACTAGCTTAAAGGTAGAGCTAAGTATGGCATTGAGAGATTATGCAAATATTTTTGCCTTTTTTGTTAAAGACCTTACAAGTATAGACCTAAAAATAGCCAAGCACAAACTTAATATTGACCCAACCATCAGAACAATCAAGCAAAAAATTGGGTATTTCAGTCTTGAGAAAGATCACATAATCTAGCAGGAGGTGGAGAAGCACCTGGATGTAGGGCATATTATGGAAATCTAATTTCCCGAGTTGATCTCCAATGTGGTATTGGTGCCGAAGCATGTGCACAAGTGAAGAGTGTGCATAGTTTCAGGGATTTGAACAAAGCTTGCCCGAAGATTTCTACCCTCTACCCAGGATCGGTTTGTTGGTGGATTCCACTTTTGGGTGCGAACTCCTTAACATGATAGATGCCTCATAGGGATACCACCAAATTCTACTCAGCATGGATGACCGTAAGTAGGTAAGTTTTATCGTATCCTAGGGAATGTACTGTTATCTGGTCATACCTTTTGGTCTAAAAAATATAGGACCCACGTGCCAGAGGCTAGTAGATCGAATGTTCAAGCATCAGACCGATCAAAATGTGGAAGTATATATTGACAACATACTGGTGAAAAGTGCGAGCCGAGCTGATCATGTTAGGGATTTGAAGGAGACTTTCAAAATCCTGCACAAGTACAGGATAAAGCTAAACCTAGAGAAGTGTGCATTTGGAGTAAATGAAGGTAAGTTTCTAGGCTATCTGGTGACAAAAAGGGGAATTGAGGCTAATTCGGAGAAAATCCAAGCTATTTTGGAGATAAGTCCCCCGAGAACAGTGAATGAAGTCCAAAGGTTGGCCGAAAAGATAACCGCTCTAAATAGATTCATATCTCGATCAACTGATAGAAGTTTACCTTTCTTTGGAATATTATAAAAGGCAAAGCAATTTGAATGGGGGAAAGTAGCACAGCGCTTGTTTGAGGAGCTGAAAGCCTACTTAGCCAAGCTTTCTTTGATTACGAAGCCCACTCTGGGGGAAACTCTCTATTTGTACTTACCAGTATCAGAGTAGGTAGTGAGCTCATTACTTGAAAGTGAGGATGAAACCGTGCAGAGGTCAGTATACTATGTCAGCAAGATCCTACATGCTATCGAATTAAGATACCCAAAAATTCAGAAAATGGCACTAGCCCCAGTAGTCAAGGCAAGAAGGTTATGACCTTATTTTTTTATCTCATCCTATAGTCATGCAAACTAACCACTCTCTGAAATAAACTCTTAGGAAGGTTGACGTGGTAGAAAGGCTGATCAAATGGTCCATTGAATTGGGGGAATATGATATTGGCTATGCCCCTGAGAATACCATAAAAGTGCATGCCTTGGTGGATTTCATTGCAAATGCACCTATAATGGAGGATGAAGGCTTGCATGTGGAGTATGTGGATGGGTCATTAGGCCATGGAAGAAGCGGAGCTAGAATTGTAGTTATTGATCCTGAAGGTGAAAAGATGGAGTTTGTAGTAAAGTTTCATTTTAAAGCCTTCAACAATGAAGCAGAATGTGAAGCCATGATATGGGGGATTAAATAGCTATGCAGAGTGGTGCCAAATGCATCCAGGTGTTCACTGATTCACAATTGGTGATGAAGCAGGTCGAAGGACAGTACGAGGCCAAAGAAACTAGAATGAAGAAACATCTACAATTGGTGGATAAACTGAGATAACAACTAGCTAAGCTTCAAATAACCTAGATCCCTCTGGAGAAAAACAGCCAGGCAAATTGTTTGGCCAAGATATCTAGCTCTCTCACTGAGTACAACACCCAGCGAATAATGATCCATGAGCTAGAGAAAGGAAGTCTTGATGTTGAAGTCCTCACGATGGAAGTAAGTCAGGATTGGAGAACCCCTATCATACAATATCTGTAGGGAGACAACCTGGGGGTCAATCACAAGTTGTGTGTGTGGGCAACATGGTTTACTATGGTAAATGAACTGTTGTACAAGAGGAGTTTTTCTTAGCTATAGCTATATTGTTTAACCCCTCAAGAAGAGGAATACATCCTATGAGAAATTCATGAAGAGTGCTACGGGAATCACCTAGAAGTGACTGCACTAGCCTCCAAGACTATCTGAGCTGCGTATTTCTAGCCTTCTGTCCGAGTTGATGCGAGAGAGTTGGTGAAGAAATGTGACAAGTGTCAAAGGCATGCCCAAGTTAGCCGTGTACTGGCTAAGCCCTTGCATGGAATGAGTGCCCCCTCTCCCTTTGCTAAATGGGGGATGGATATTTTGGGGCCTTTCCCCATGGCAGCCAGGCAGAGGAAGTTTATGTTGGTTGTAGTGGATTATTTTAGTAGATGGCTAAAAGTAGAGCCCCTGGCTAAGATAAGTGAGAACGAAGTGCTCAAATTCCTATGGAGGAACTTAGTATGCAGATATGGCATCCCCAAGGAGTTGATCTCAGATAATGGAAGGAAACTCCAAGGGGCCAAAGTGCAAGCCTGGTGCAAGGAAATGAAAATTGCCCAACACTTTAGCGTCGTAGCCTATTCCCAAACCAATAGGTAGACCGAGGTCACCAATCACAATCTTTTGAGGAGTCTAAAGAAAAAGTTGAACTAAATTGGTGGTGATTAGGTGGATAAATTTCCCAACGTGTTATAGACCCATAGGACTATGCCTAAAATGTCAACCAAGAAAACACCCTTCAATATGGTCTATAGTATGGATGCGTTGATTCCAGTCGAGATGGGCTTAGAATCATGTCAGGTGCTAACGTACAATCCTAAGGAGATGGGGAGTTGCTTAAGGATTCTCTGGATATGATCAAAAAAAGAGAAAGAATGCTAGTCTCAGATTGGTTAAATACAAACAGAGGATCCAAACCACCTTCAATAAGAAAGTCATGCCTCACAATTTCCAGGTAGGGGATTGAGTCTTGAGAAGAGCAGATGCACTAGGGAGCATCAAAAAGCTGGAGCCCAATTGGAAAGGACCCTTCAGGATGATCAAAGTGCCAAAGGGGGAAACGTATGAGCTGGAAATAATAGAAAAAAAGAAGTTAGCTCATTCGTGGAACGTACAGAACTTGCAACATTTTTACATATAATTTCTTTTTAGAATCTGCTTTGCTATTCCTACTTTACATTAGCTTTTTTTCATAAAAGTTAGACCAAGTCAGTTTCTATTTCTTGTAAGCTCGAGTTAGGCAGGGTCAGTCTTTACCTCCTATTAAGTTTTGAAATCTCATTGATCTAAACACAACGGACGAATGTCCAACTAAAGATGAAAAATGGCAAACAAAAATCAGCTCAGTTGATCCAAATATAATGGACGAATGTCCAACTGAAGATGGCGAATGTTAAACAAAAATCAACTCAGTTGATCTAAAAATAAAGGATGAATGTCCAGCTGAAGATGGCAAATGCCAAACAAAAATCAACAGAAGATGGTAAATGCCAAACTGAAATCAGCTTGACTGATCTAAAATAAAATTTAGCGTGGCTAATCTATAATTACGAAAGAATGCCTAAGCTACTTGTCAGAAGCTGGAGTTAATATCAACTCAGTAAACTAAAAGTCAAAATGATCAACACTTTAAAATAAAGATCCCTTTTTTTTCATTCAATAATTTGACCACAATTGTTACAAAAAAGAAAAAAAGAAGAGAAGAAGAAGAAGAAGAAGAAAATCGCCCTAACAAGCAAGCAAAGAGTTTTATAAAAGGGATTTTCTTTCAACTGCTAGGGCCGGCCAACTCAAGGAGAGATGCAGTGGCTGGAGTGTCAACTTGGTCCAAGGGCTCAACCCCAGGGAACATCTCGGCCGCTCCTAAAACCTCAGTCTTTGATCCTAGCTTGGCTACAGATCAAGGCTTGGCAGAATCACCTTCACCTTCATCAGCAAGGATCATCTTCATCTTCTGAGCCTGATGGAAGAGATTCTAGCCCAAACATACGGTCTATATTCTCATCCAACTAGCCCATGCGCAACATGCCCCTAGCCTACAACTGGTCCCACAAATGTTAATGCCATGATGGTAATATTTTAGAGCCTTCTTCACAAGTATTTGCTTGAAATTATTGCTCTTCAGATACTCAATCAGACGCGATCTACAACTGGCCTCCAAAAAGTCCTTCCCCTCTTCAGTAAACTCGAATACCTTAAAGAAAGTATCTCGCCCCTCACGACGACCTTCCTCCCTAGCCTTCTCTAAGGCCTCTTCCTACTGAGACATCAACTCAAATATCTTTAGCTCAAACTTGGAGAAGCTTCTGACCATCTCATCATGCTTAACCCATAAAGTCAGAAGATGCTACCTCAGGTCTGTGAACTGGCTCATGTCAGTGTGAAACATATCTAACTCGACCCTTAGCCTTTGGTTATTTAACTACTATTGTTGGTGTTTCCCTTCCCACCGTGCAAGAACACTCCCCGCAAGGATACTCATCTAGAACAGAGAAGAAAAAGAAATCAGGAAAAGCAATGAAAATAAAAGTTAAGCCTTGGGAAAGAGTTGCATACCTTGGAAAGATAGAAAGCAAATTGATTATGAAGATTGTTGAAGGGCATTCCATCAGCTAGCTGCTGATATGAGGTAGTCAAGATCCCCCACTAGAAGTCCCTGCTTAAGGTATGAGTGGAGTCCATTAGGACTGAGCTGCCATCCATGAGATAGGTATTAGGTTGGCTACAATGCAAAGTTAAGGAGCTCAGCTCCTCCATTATATTTTCCTCAACTAAAATTAGGTCAACCAGTTCAGCAAGGGTAGGTCTCATAGGCACTGGAGCTGATGTTTTCGCACAAATGATTCAGCTTGAACCTTGTGGGAAGAGCTAGCTTCACTAGACCGCTTTGGGGGGCGATTGTTCTTTTGCCTGCCCAACTAGCCAGCCGTTGTGGCCAACAAGAATGCCTTGGTAGAAATCCTCTATGAAAAAAGAAGAAAAAAATAGGCCAGATACAAGATCGCCTATATAACATTCTTCTTAAGGTAAAGATGAGTACCAAAAGGTTTAGAGAGCTCATTAGCTTTAGGACTCAAGACAAAGTGATACAAGAAACCTGGTATTCCTAAGTAGGTCAACTGTAATTGATAACTATCTAGCCTGTCTAGTAAGAACTACCAACCTAATGGGAATGTCCTACTCTTGATTGAGCTCTCTAAAGTTATATGTTCTATCCACCTTTCATAGAAGCCCCATAACTCGGGCAATACTATGTACACATAATATTCCTTTAAATGTTTCACCGAGGTGGGGTATTTAGACATGAAGTGCATGTCTTCCCGAGATGTCAAGTAAAATAGCCCAAAACCTAAAAATTTGGGTTAAAAAAGATAATGGAAAAGGCCTGTTGTAGGCTCTACTTGCAAATGTCTACATTGGATAATAAAGTCAATCATCAACCTAAATGAATTGGGGGTGAACTAATTAAGCAGAATGCCCAAGCCTCTAGATACAAACCTAAACAACTCAGGCAAAAGGAAACGCAGCCCACCAAGCAGTTATTCTACATAGAAATATAGAAATCCTAAAAGGGGGTGATGCGGTTAATTTGAAGACTTAGGCACTACTATATGATATTTATCTAGGATTCCCATGATTTCTCTCAGCCTACGACTCTTATGCCTATTCATCCTAAAGAAGTATGTCTTGTAATAAGGTAGCCCCACCTGGGTTATTCCCTACTCAGTCTCCCTCATCACCTCCGGTGGGATGTTGAGAGCTAAGTTATCCGAGTCACCATCCCTAACCAACTCAATAGACATTCTAGGTCTCTAAAAACTCTAATGAAATAAAATTGAAATTGTGAAGCAAAGAATTAGAAAAAACCTAGACTCATTTTCAAGAGATACGGAGAAAAGTGAGTAGAGTTTTCTTCAACTTGCAACGGTGACTACTATACAGACGGTGGAGTGTTACTAAAGAGAGCAGAGAAAACTAGGAGAGGAGAAAATGGGAGAAATATTGTAGAAAATGAGAAAGACAGAGGAAGAATGAATGGGCAGGCAACCTTTATACGAAGAGAAAAAGGCTTTTGGACTCCTAGGTTAAAACTCCACCATACACGTGTCTCTAGAGATATGTAAGATTGGACGGCTCAATTAATGTTGCGGATAAGATAGGCGGACTTGGGGAAAAACAGGGCAATAATGGCTATTCCTTGGAAAGGGGTGAAATCATTGCAAATTCACCTATAAGCTAATTTCCGGTGCCATTCAGCTTGATTGGGCATCCTATTTGGAATACAGGCAGAGCGTCATCCCCTGCGTTATTTCACTCACACTTCATTCACAATTAGCTCAGACTTTATCATAGTTCAAACCTCTTTGAACTTAATTTGGGGGGGAGAGGTGAAGCATATGTATCTCCAGCCTGAGCTAAAGTATTCATGAGGGCTACAGTTGAAAATTCGTTTGGCTCGAGCTCAACCCCAATAGACAAAGATAAGCTGAACTCAAAAGAAAGTAGCCGAGATAAGGACGTGAGATGGCCGAGATAAATTCAAAATGAAGTGGCTGAGATAAGGACATGAGATGGTCAAGATAAACTCAGAAATAAGTATTTGGAACAAGATTATGAGATGGCCGAGCTGAGCTCAAAGTTACGATTTTAGCAGCTCAACACACAATCAAAAAATAAGGAACATGGGCCACACATGGCAACATATTTTCAACTCTAATGTATGTGCGCAGTTAGTGGCTTACTGGGTGGTTATAATCCCAGTTAGGAGGGTTCCCAGTCATATAAAAGGCCTTGTACGAAATTGTAAAAAGATGACAAATAAGGAAAATATACTAGATTACTATTCTTGTTTTTCAATTGGTGCTTTGGTACATTATTTTTGGCATCAAAAATAAAAATTATCATATGAAATCATATAATTGGAAAGATATACAAAAGAAAATTGTACATATAAATTGAATATATGAATTTTTACAAAAAGAAATACCCAATTCCATCAAAATTCAATTCAAGTGTTAATTCATATTTATTTTGATGGGAAAAGAATGAAGTATTGCTTGAAGTAAAGCAATTAGAAGAGTCAAAATTTATTTGTTCTTATTTTGTTAAACAGGCAATTGTTGTACGTGGTTTTCACGTTGATATATTATTTTTAAGTTCTACCGTAGTTTTCAGGCATATTATTTCTTTATATAAAAATTAATTGATATTTAAAATTCATGATTATTAATAATAAATTATTACAAGAAAAAGATAAATTAGTGACAACATAATAAGTGACAACACAAAAGTTGTCATTAAATATGTATATTAGGTAACAAAAAATTTAGTTTTGTCACTATAATGATTTTTACAAACAAAATAGTGACAAGAATAGTGTTAAAGCTGTCATCATAGACAATTTAATAACACACACATAGTGACAATAAAATTCTTGTCACAAATTATAGTGACAATTTCTATTGTTATTAAGTTGTCACTATAAGGGTATCACTAATTGTTAATAGTAACAACTTAAAATATTAATTTTATGACTATTGAGACATGTTGTGACAACTTTTACTTTGTCACTAATATTATATTTCTTTTGGAGTAAATTTTATGTATTTGATGCTACAGGAAATTGGAGTAAGGTCCATTTCAGTAGACACTAATGTTTGGATTAGTTCGTTTTCTCTAAAATGCACGCATAGATCCTTAACTCTCAAAGGTTCTCAAAAGTTTATGATTTTTTGGGAATAATTTCTTATGTCCAAATTCTTTCGGGGACTTAGTTTGTAACTTTTTGTTGATGGACTTAGGCCTTCTAAGGTTTTTCTGTCATTCTTCACGGACTTACTTTTTGTTCTTGGGCTCTCTAGCCCTTTTAATTAATTAGTTAATTTAATTTTTTGTGCATTTTCTAGTTAATTTACCATATTTACATTATCATTAGAGTGGTTCTCATTATTAAACCTACCTCTTTTTAATATGAAAATTCTGATTTCATATTCAAACTATATTATAAATCTAGTTTCAATGTTTACCTTACCTTAATATATTACAACAAGGCTATTAATTGATTATTTTTATTCGATTATTTCAAAGTACGCATTCACAAGAGCCCAACTTTTGGCTAAGTTGAGGTCTACTAGGTTTCAAAGTCCTAAAGATCTTTAGTAAGTACTTTATAGGGTAGTTTTGGCAGCATCTAAAAGAGTTAGAAAAAAAGGAAAATTCTAAGAAGATCAAGGGAGAAAGAAAAGGAAGGAAGATTTTTGAGGAATCCCAAGATGAGTCCTCAAGATAATTTTCCCTTCTCTTTTTTTTCCAAACTTCTTTTCTTTATTGTGCTTTTGCCTCCAATTCATTGTTCATAATTTTTTTGCCAATTTCTTGGAATCAATAAAATTTTAAAGATTTTGTTGAGTCAAAACATGTTTGACAGTATGCCTCATCTTGATTCAAACTCTACTAAGAAGCCTAAACAATAAAGTGGAGTGAAGTAGCAATGAGGCTGCAGTCATGGTTCACTGTCGACTGATTCGACAACCGGCAAAGCTAATGTTAGCTAGGCGTTGACAGTGCCCATGGTGGTTGCTAGTCTCAAGCACCCATGGGATCAACCCTTTGGGGGTGATCCATTACGGATCTGGTACGGGTTTAATCTATTGGGAAAAAAAACTCTTTGACAGGTAAGAGATAATAATAATTTATAAATTATTACAAGTTACTCCTTCAATGTGGAGCATGATAGGGTATCATCATTACCCCTTAGTTGAGGAGCTTGGGAAGAGACACGTGACCGACTTTCCCCACAAAAATGGAATATGATGCAACATAAAATTGAAACGAAGTCTTTTTTGGTAGACGACAATGTGTCAGTTTTTTTTCTCTGAAACACAAGAGATCTTTAACTCTAGAAGGTTCTCAAAAGTTTACGAGTTTTTGTGAATGATTTCTTATGCCCAATTTTTTTCTTGGGTTTAATATTTATGGTTTTCCTTGATGGCGCTAAGTTCATTAGGGTTCTCTCTCCTTCTCCATGGGCTTAATTAGTTAATCCTTGGGCTCTCTAACCTTTTACTTAATCAATTAATTTTGTTCATTGGGTCCGTTTTAGTTAATTTACTCTATAACCCTTATAGTTAGAATTATCCACATCATTATTAATGAACTTATTTTTCATCCCAATGCATGCAATTTAGAGTTTTGTAAAATCCATAATCAACATAATATTAGATTACAAAAATTTATAAAGAAGTTATTAATTCAAATAAACCGTTGGTTTGATGCAAAATCTCCAAGGGATATTTATATTTTTCCTCACTTCCTCAACTAAAAAGTACTTAAACATTATACCTAGACAACAAAAATATAATGTTGGACTTTATTTTTCTCTACCCAAAAAAAAAAAGAGGACAAAAAACTTAATCACACTTTTGAAAAAAACACAAACAAAAAAAAAAAGAAACAAAAAAGAATAGAATCAAACTTAAAAGAAAAATATAATGCTGGACCTATATTTTTCTTTGCAGAAAAAAAAAGGAAAAAAAATCACACACTTAAAAAGAACATAGAAGAAAGAAATAAATAAGAATAAAAACAAACCTATTGTAGGCAAAAACAAAGGTAACACCATTGCACATAATAATAATGGAGTTTTAACTAGCTTTAGGTTTGAGATGTCAATTGCAAAGAGAAGTCTAATAATTGTGGAAAGTGATTTTGAAATAATTTAGTGAAATATGGAGGACAAACAGAAGGGCAATTACATCCAACGCACACCTATACAGAGATATTAAATAGAGGAATGTGGAAAACTAAATTACACAAGGGGCGACAAAGAAATGTTTGATTTAGCATATACAACCAATTTCTTTTTTTTTTTTTTTATCTCAGTTCTTACAAAATATAATATTCTAGAGGCAATATGATCCTAATACTAAGACAATTTGAATTCCTACTTAGAAGTAGGAGTTAGAATCCTTACACTAATTCTAAAGATCCAATCAAAATCCAAACAAAAAATTTTAGGTGGACGAGAAAAAATAATGATACCAAAGCTCCAAATTAAAGCATAGAATTAATAATAAAATTATTCTTTTATTTCAATTTTCACTTTTACTTTGTCAAATTCAGCATACCAAAAGATTCTAGGATATGCATTAACCATAAAAAAACCTTACATGACCTAACCATAAATGTCACCAATACGCAATGATGGAACCCATAAAGTAGGGATGTTAATGAGAAAGGAAATAACAGAAATCAAAACATCATGAAGAGAATCAAAACGAACAAAAATTGATTTGAGCATCCTAATGATGTTCTCTGCAACCATAATGTTGCTTGCATTCTACAGGGTATTCCCCTTTCGACCTTGCCCAGTTTCTAATTATGATCCTTTTCGCAAAAAAATGAACCACCATAAGATTCAATTTGCCTAGTCGCTCAGACATGAAATTTGAAAGGACGATGGATTTTGAGGATGAAACAAATATTCTTAGTATTCGAATATGGGATGATGTTATGGTGTTGTGGGATACGGTTCTTTCAAGAATCTTTTAGATTGTGGTTTCAACATTAAGTACTCTTTTAACCTTATTATTGGAACATTGTTAAGGTTAATTTAGAGGACAAAATTAAAATATCAGTAGAATTGGTACCCAAACTATTTGTATGTACTGATATATTTAGCCTTCAATTTCATTCCAATAATAATTAAATGCCATTCTTATTAATAAAAAATATTATTAAAAAAAAAACACCTGTCATGTAAGACACAAAAATGTCTTCATTTTTAGTATAGTGTAGATGTGGTAAATTCACAACAATGAAGCTTTTTGATACATTTGTAAATTTAAGAAAGAATAGCTATTAGTATATAATAATCATCATCAAAAAATTTTATAAAAACATGTTGTATTTAAATTGATATCTCAATGCTAATTGCATAGATATTGATGAGGGTGTAACCAGTCTAGGAGGTTTTACGAGCTAGTATCCAAGAAAATTCACCACGTGGCTGGTAGATCGTAGCACTTATGATTATGATGGAGTTGAGTCCTACAACCAATCAACAAGCGTTAGGCTAGGCAAGGAGCCCTCACCTAAGGCACTCTAACACTTAATTTAGTAATCGACTAGAAGATAGAGCAACAAAGTGAGGGTATTATAATGAAAATTCGCATAACTTCTAAGAGGTTGACTATGGGTTATTTATAACCTTCCCAAGAGGGTTGATATATCTGTGATGTCCCTATCGCTTGGAGTGGGCAATTTGTTGTCATATAGGGACCTTTAAGTCTTCTCCTACTACTATACCATTTCAGGTGGTGCCATCTTCTACTTCTCAGGACAATGAGGTACATTGGGGGCATGCTAGCCTACAGGTAACTGTAAAGGGTAGTATGGGCAGAGGCATGTGCCATTAATATAGAAACCTACCACATGGAGGATTATTTAATGCAACAAGGAGGGTATAACCTTCTCTCGACCATAGAGGTTAAGGGGCTAACTTGACAAAAAATACCACGTTCGATCGGCATCCCACTAGGACCTTACCATTGGATGTTGAGAGTCAACCTTAGCGAGCTAAAATCAATCAACCAACCAAGTCGAGTCTTTAACTAACGATGCTCAACCAAGGTAGTCAAGTATTGGTACTTGTCAATATTAGTCCGCTATAGCTCGAGGGTCCTGAGGTTGAACTCTAGTCGATTGCTAGCTTAGGCCATGACAGATTGTGCTAATTCCTACTCATTTGGGTAGACTTCGACTTAGACCTATTAGGCCATCCTATATCATGAATCTTCTAATTTCCTAGTTCTAATCGAGATACTCAACGCGAAGAAGTAGATAATAGTCATCTTACAAGGCCTTCAATGATGAATGCTAGCTTTTGACTAGAGTTTGGTGTATTTAATACAGTAGTTACGCTGCACTAGCAAAAGCACCAAACAATGGTTACATAATTATTACAATTGTTTCAGTTATCACGCTTGGTGGCTATAAATAACCACAATGAAAAAATTCATTTTCACTTTTATGGCATTCTAAGAAGCCGATTAAGGTATTCCAATGCACTATTGATCAACCACTTTCTGCTCTAAAACCTTTAGACACATATGTTCTTTCTCTATATATTTTGATATGGTATATAAACATGATGTTGAGGGTATTCAACGAGGGCTATAATTAAGGTAGTAGCAGTGAAGTGATAAGGTCCAATCGGGATGCCCTCAGAGGCAAGGGTGACTTGACTAGCGAGTTTGATAGCTCTTCAAGTAGTAGTTTAACCTCAAGCAACTTTGGTGATGAGTATGTCATTATTATGGATAAGGCTAGTCCAAGCCAAGAACCTATTTCTCAAGGTCTACTATTTACATCTGATCATTATAGCGAGATAGTGTTTAAGATTACGCCTGCCAACCTCATACTTATAAGACAACATTACCATGTTTCCCTAGAGTATGAGCTAATTGTGCCCAAAATGTTTGATAAAATACACCAAACTTTAAATGAATGTAGAACTATATTCAAGAAAGCCTTTAAATGTGGGCTTAGGTTCCCCCTCGCTTAATCTATAATCAATCTATGGAGGGGTTTGCGAGTGTATATAAGCCAATTGTTCCCAAATTGTTTCTCGATCACATATAGTTTTGTTGTCCTCATGCAAATATACAACCAATCGGCCACTTTTGCTAATTTTTCTGATCTTTTCCACCTTTCAATGTCCTGAAAGTTGGGGAGTTTAGAGAAGTCAGGTTTTTACTACCTCATAGCCCGCCCTCGATGAAAATTTTTGGTGACCACGACCTTATCTTATGGTCAGGAGTGGAAAAAATGTTATCTTTACGTCCAGGGGCTAGAGAGCTTTGACATTCCTAGGGGGTAGTATAAGGGGCACATCGAGATGCCCGAGAATGAAAACCGACCTGGGCCAATACCTTTGTGTGAGACTTAGTAGAGTTTAGGCAAATAAAAGCCTGAAATTATATCAAAAAAAAATTTGGTTCTTATAGGCTTATCGTCTATTGATTTAGGATTTCCTACTGGTGATCAACTGGGTAGAAACTTTAGCTTCTATTACAATATGGCATCTATTTTAACTATGTGGTCAAATTAATGCTTGCTTGTTTTGCGTCTCTTGTCATTAAATAAGAGATCATGAACCAAAATACCAAGGCACAGGCGCCCATCGAGGAAGTGGTACTTAGGCGGCCTAACAACCGCATACCGCGCTACCTATGCCAATGGCTTCATTAGCTCAACCTGCGACTACCCCAATCCCTAGTCCATCTCCGTAACATAAGAGGGTAACCTCCAAGTATGATAGGCTTATGCTAAAAATGATAGTTACCTATAAAGGTAAAAACCCAGCAAGGTCGAAGGGCATATCAATAGGTTATAATATTTTTTGTCGTTAGGATAATGATGAGTTTTCTAGCTAGTCGACCTCCTATTGCCTCAATTTGGGGTTGATATGGCCATTCACAATTCTATATTGGTGTTACAAAATTAAACAACATGCTTTTGTTGAAGATGATGATGGCTGGTCTGTTTATCTCCAACCAACAGAAGATAATGAAAGTGACGCAAAGAGGCGTACTGAGAGCAATGGCCCACCACTCCAATATGGTAAGTGTCTAGTCTAGCATTATGAGAAAATTAGATGTTTGCTCATTTATTTTCATTCTTTTGTGTGTCATGGTCTTAATTTTGTCAATCCAAATGGCATTATAGATGAGCTAGCTTAGCTATGCTCACCCTCAACGAGTGTGATAAGCTTTGGGGTGATAGGGCCAAAGTGGAGATGATTAAAGCTCAAGTTGAGTCCACCCAAACTCAAATCGAGTAGCTTATGAAAGAGTTAGAGGACGCTCAAAACACAGCTCGAGGCGAAGAATGCCTAACTGGTTATAGTGATCGTCAAAAAGAGCTCAGCTAATAAGTTATTGAAGAAAGTCCAAGTGGATGTCCAGACCCACTATGATACTGGTTGAGCACATGGTTATAATAATACGCTCAAATTTACTTAGAAAGAGTTCATCAAGATGTTGCTCGATGTTCGACAAGAGACGATTCAATAATTCATGTTGACTTCAGCTTTCTAAAATGCCAACAACATCTTCTCCATCGACAACGCAAATGATGCCTTCAAGAAGGTTCTCAAACAGCTAGAGTTCCTAGGCTATATAATTCACCCCGAAGACAAACAGTACTTGAGCCCTATGCTCAACAAGCAACTTTGTATGTATCCAGATCTTAATAAGGCTACTTCTATTGAGAGAGATAACCCTGATGAAATTGCTCCCGCTGAGGTGCTAATAAATATACTAGTGATTGTGCCTCCCCATGTGGCTAGGGTTGAGGCTATGACCATAGAGTTCGACTTTGCCAATAACTTCGCATTTGACATCGGCGATGGCAAAGTCAATGTGGCCAACTACTTCTCTCCAGGTGAGCATCTATTTTTGGTCGATGAGGTGAGTCCTTCACAACCAGTTCAGGAAGTTGAAGTCAATGGCCAAGAAGGTGACCATGTGGCTGAGGATGTTGCAGGGATGATGGTAGAGGGATCAGGGTTGAATTGAGTCAACTACATCAAGCCATTCTTCTTTTTGTTGTTTTGTTGTTTTTTTTAATTGTAATCAAAAAAATTTTGAAGTTAATGAAATTATTCTTCGTGCCCATCAATGAGTGTTGCATATTATTTTTGTTGTTTATTTTATTATTCTTGTCAGATATTGGCCATTGCGATTGATGATAAAATCTATTCAGTTTGAAAGGGTATGAAATAACTCCTTAAAGAAGTTTAATAAAGTTCATGGTCAACTTAGAAATTGATTGGATTAAGAATGGTAAAATTAATCTAACATGTTTGTCAACCTTAAGGTCGATTGTCGTCAATCTCAAGCATGGCAAAATTAAGACTGGTAAGTCCTTAACGAACATCATTGATAATCTAATTACATTGATTGTCGCTGATGTTTATGCCTACAGCAAATGGTGATCTTTCACTTTGGTTGCGAATCTCTATTATACGTCTAGAAGCAATCGCTATGATCAACCATAGGGATGATGATTAACGTTCAACTTGTTTGTACATTTAGGCTAAAA
Source organism: Jacaranda copaia (assembly GCA_014898725.1). Taxonomy (NCBI): domain Eukaryota; kingdom Viridiplantae; phylum Streptophyta; class Magnoliopsida; order Lamiales; family Bignoniaceae; genus Jacaranda; species Jacaranda copaia. Next base: position 754,862 of record JACGDI010005216.1, read on the forward strand.
AGCCTTATTTTTGCAGCTTCGAGCCGTTTCGTTCATCAACCACAAAGTTGATCATAATCGATCATCTCATTTATGTACTTAGGCTAGAAAGCTTTGATTGCTCAACTGGAAGCCATTGCATTTGTTGACCATGAGGTTGATCATAAACAATCAACTCATTTATGTACTTGGGTTAGAAAGCCTTGATTGCATAGCTTGAAGCTATTGTGTTTGTTGAACATGAGGTCGATCATAAATGATCAACTCGTTTATATGTTTAGGTTAAAAATCCTTGATTATATCATGCAAGTAGAAAACTATCGAAATGTAAATATTTTTACTGATGTGGAATGATATTACAGTATAATAGAGAGAAAAGTCTGGGTCTAGTTACATAGAATATTTTAAAGTTTACTGCATTCTAGGGTTGAATGAGCTCATTGCCAATCATATCTGCAAGTTGCTAAGCGTTGTGCTTTACCACTTTGACCACTAAGTAGGGGCTTTCCCATTTTGGGTCGAGTTTGCCTATTTTAATCGATACTTCAACTTTATTAAGGATGAGGTCACCAACTTTGAAGCTTCTGGGATGGACCCCCTTGTTATAATGCTACACCATCTTTAACTGGTATCTCTGTATCGTTATGTATGCTTGCTGACACAGTTTGTCAATCATTTCCAGATTGAGTTCTCTTTTAGAGTTATTTCTAATTAGGTTATAGTGTATAACTCGCGTAATATGTTATATTAATTCTGTGGGGATGACTGCTTCTAACTTGTAGACCAAACTGTAAAGGCTGTGGCTAGTGGCTGCTCGAGGGGTTGTTTTATGCCCACAGGACTCCTAGGAGGTCATCTGCCCAGCTCACTCTATTGCCTTCAAGTCGAGCTTTGAGATGATCTAAAATGGTTTGGTTTGTGACTTTTGTTTGGCCATTGGCTTGAAGGTTTCCAACCAAGGTGAAGTGTTGTTGAATCCCTAGGCCTTTGTACCAACTCTTGGTGCTCTTACTCTGAAACTATGTCCTATTATCAGATATCAATACTTTGGGTAAGTCAAAATGGCATATTATGTTTTTCCATATGAAGCTCTTGATTACTGCGTGGGTTATCTTAGGAACTGCTTCTTCCTCGATCCACTTTTTAAAATACTCGACGATGACTATAATAAATTTTCTCTAGCCTGTGGTCTTCGAGAAAGAGCCGACTATGTCTATTCCCCACTAGTCGAATAGCAAAGTGATCTGTACAGGCACCATCATTACTGTAGGTCGATAGGGAATATTTGAATGTACTTGATAAGATAGGCATTTTTTAGTGAAATCAACTACATCTTATGGTAATGTTAGCTAGAAATACTTATATCTGATGACTTTATGGGCTAACGATCGCCTTCTCAAGTGGTTGCTGCAGGTGCCCAAGTGGACTTTATGCAAGACTTCACAGGTTTGCTACAATAATAGGTATCTCTAAGGTAGTTTAGAAATTAACTTCCTGTAAAGTTTACCATACTCATCGAGAGCGAATTTAGCTGTTACGCCTCTAAGCCGACGTGCATGGGCCTTATCATCTAGGGTTATTCCATCTCTTAAGTATGCTTTTATTTTGTCCTACCACTATGATATGTTTGCTAGTAACTAGGAATGTGATTGTTCTGTTTCTTGTCCCCTTTATCAAATTAGAGAACTTTGAAAGCATGTCAGCTTGCTCGTTCTCTAATTTTGGGACTTGACTGAGTGTGAATTTCTTAAATTGCTACTGTATTTTCTTCACCTTTGCTAGGTACTTGATCATTGTGTTCTCTTTAGCTTCATAGTTTCCCTGAACTTGCTCCGTGACTAGCTATGAGTCAACAATAGCTGCTAACTATTCAACTCCTCTATCAACTGCCATCCTCATCCCTATGAGAAGTGGCTCATACTCTGCTTCATTATTAGTGATAGGGTAGTCGAGTTCCAATGGCAAAATCATATTTTTCCACTTGTGGGGATTTCATAGAGATGCAAATTCCTCCCCTGATGAAGTTGAGAATCTTTTTATATGCAAGGTTCATACTTAAGTACTTCGGCCTTGATGGCAATTCGGGGCTAGAAAGTAATATCGAATTCTCTTAATTTGATGGCTAATTTTGTTAATCTTCCTAAGGTATCAGATTTTGACAATAACTGTTTCAACAGTTGGTTGGTCAAAACAACAATGGAGTGGGATTAAAAGTAAGGCCTCAATTTCTTTATTGCAGTAACTAAAGTAAGAGCGAATTTTTCAATTTCCAAGTGGTTGTGCTCTAGACCTTGCAAAGCTTTGTTGTTGTAGTAGACAGGTCAATAGGCATCTTTTATGGTTGATACCAAGATTGAGCTAATCACCGCTAATGAGAACGCCAAGTAAATATAGAGGACTTTCCTAACCTCTGGCTTGGCTAATATTGGTGGTGTAGAAAGGTATTGTTTAAGGTCAATGAGGGCCTGGCCACATTCATGATTCCATCGAAAGCCTAATTTTCTCATATTCCTGAGGATCTTGAAGAAGGGTAAGCCCTTATCAGCCAGTTAAGCAACAAATCACCCGAGTGTTATGACTCTACCAACTAGGCATTGAACATCTCTAAGAGTTTGAAGGGGCGTGACGTCTAAAATAGCTTATATTTTATGTGAGTTCGCTTCAATCCCTCTTTAGCTAGCCATATAACCAAGGAATTTGCCTCCCCTGACCACAAAGTACACTTGTTGGGATTAAGCTTCATGACAAATGCTCGCAATATTGAGAATGTATAGTTCAGGTCAACTAAATAGTTTTCTGCCTTTTCAGTTCGGATGATCATATCATCGACGTAGACATCTACGGTCTTCCTAATCTCATTTTTTAACATATGTTAACTAGCCTTTAGTAGGTTGCTCCTATATTTTTATGTCCGAATGGCATGACTAGAAAGTAATACGCACCATTGGGAATGATAAAAGAGGTTTATCCCTAACCTCTAATGCCATAAAACTTGGTAGTAACCTTGAAATGCATCCATCATACTTAGTAAACCACAATCGGTAGTAGAATCTACTAATAAATATATACAAGGCAGAAGGTAAGGATCCTTAGGGCAAGCTTTATTCAAATTAGTGAAATCATTATTCATTCACCACTTGCCCTCAGTTTTAGAGACAAGGAACATGTTACAAAGCTAAGATAGATATTGAATTTCTACAATATAGCCTATATCTAAAAGCTTGTTAACCTCCTCTTCGATAATCTGACATTGCTCGGTGTTGAAAGTCCTTGTCTTCTACTTTACTAGTTTAAAGGAAGGGTCCACGTTTAGGTGGTGGACGATGACAATTGGGTCAATTCCTTAAGAGGTCAGAAGCCTTCTAGGCAAAGACATCAACATTTCTCTTAAAGAAGTCAACCATGAGACATTCCATGCTATTACTCAACTCTGTCCCAATCCTAGTCATTTTGTCTGGGTTGCCTAGCTTGATCTCGATTACCTTGAATTCTCCGACGTGCTCAACCCTAGTTTTTTTTAAATTCCTCTTCGTGCTCAACTATTCATCCTTAGGTTTCACTACTGGCGTGTCCCCCAAAGGCTTCAGTTTTGGTCGAGCTTTCTACTCATTTACCTTGACTGAGATTGTATAGAAACGCCAAACTTCTTTGATGTTACAGAGTAGTTCACCCATCCCAGCAATAGTTGACTTTCATGTGGTAGGTTGAAATAATTTCTCAAAAATCGTTCAATGCTAGTTGCCTGATGATAACATTGTAGGCAAACAACATACCAACAACCAGGTTACTTAGTATAAGAGTTATTCGCTTAAGAGCTTCACCGAGTGATGTAGAGAGACTTATGGATCCTTCAAGTACAATGTCTAACCCCCCTAAACCCAATGAGAGGGGTTCGCACGGGCTCAAAATTAAGCTTGCCCATATTCATTCTCTTCAAGGTTGATAAGAATATAATGCTTGCAAAACTATCATTGTTGACTAGTATCTTTTAACCTTGAAGTTTGCAGTTTCCATAGATACAACTAGAGAGCAATCTAATTTGCTACTTGCCCAGTACCCCAGGACATAAGACAAGTCAAGATTTGAGAAAGGGATTGGTTTCAAGTTGGTCAAAAGTTGATAGATAGATTCGACTAGAGAGGATTTTATAAACTTTAGTCTATGCTGGTTTTGCCGCTTGGCTTTTTTTGAGTCCCCTCAGTCAAGCCCCCTGCAATGGTATCGATAACTCCTTAAATGAGGGGCAGAGATCATGGGCAAGTTTCTTTCCTTTGTCTTTCTTTCTCGAGCTACCCAACCTTTCTCTACGAGGAGTCTGGTCGAGGATACATATCTACTACTTTGCATTCTCATCAACAAATTTTTGCAAATGGCCCTGTTGATTGAGCCTCTCAATCTCATAATGGAGGGTGAAACAGTCGTCCATATCATGGCCTTTCTAGTGGTGGAAGTGGCAGTACTTCTTGAATTTCTTCATTGCTTTGATCTCGACTAACTTTCTCGGCCTCTTCAAAAGGTCATCATGCCGGATAGTGAACAAGACCTCTTTTCTGGAAATGTCGAGGGGACTATAATCGTGAAAATGCTTGATAGAAGATTGATGACTGTCTTTATGCTACCTATCCTCATTCTCTTTCCATTTCTTCTTATTGGCATCAGGATTGCCATATTTTATCTTGTTCATATCCTTTTGTGTCATATACCTCTCCGCGAGGTTGAGTAACTCTTCCATCATCCTAGTTCGCTCCCTAACTAAGACATTAGTGTACTCCTTATGGCAAAGGCCTAGAAAGAGCACTTCAATTAGAAATTCAATTCTGGGACTATCTATCTTCAAAACCTCTATGTTGAATCTAGTGAAAAAATCACAAAGGTATTCTCCCTTATTCTGTTTGACAGTGTGTAGGTGGGTATGGAAGAGGTTTACGTTCCTCTGACTAGTAAATTGGTAGAGGAATTTATCACAGAGCTAGTCATATGAGTATATTGATGTCGGCTCCAAATTCACAAGCTAATTCAACACGATTCCTTAGAATGTCGCAACCAGCATCTTACCGTGGATGTACTCATTATGTTTGTGCAACTGCATCATATGTTCGAACTATAGTAAGTGCTTGTTCGGGTCTATCGAGTCGTCATATCGAGGTAGTCCAGTGGGGACCTTGGCATCAACAGCTATGCACACATCAATTATATCTTGCACAAAGGGCGATTATCTCTCTCGACAAAGTTGAGGAGTGCCATCATAGTGAGGATTCCTCTCAGAGTTTCTCTTTGAAATTTTCTCCAATCGCCTATTCAACTTTTGGATCTGATGGGATATTTTTCCTATTCCTTTCGATCAACTTAGGACATGTTTCTATTCATGTAGGGCTTCTGTTGCTCAACCCTATTGCATTGTGGGGCACGAATAGGTCGAGCATAGTGGTCAATTAAGTCAACTATCTCTTTCTTGTAAGTCGGTCGTGCTTCTTCTCTTAAGAACCATCCAAGACTGCCATCCTGCTTGGTGGGAAGTTTCCTAAAGTCTGGTCAACTTCAATTCTCTCTTAGGGGCCTTTCCTCAAGGAGGTAGGTTAAGGGATGGCGCTAGTGGCCTACCTAAGGAGGGTATTGTGCCGATTGAGAGCTGCAGTAAGCTGAGCAGAGATCTAAGTGGATATTTACTTGCTTATCAGTTGCATAAGCTGGGGCATGATTAAAGCGATTACTTGCTTGGGCTGGATGCTAGGTCTAGCGTGGTCAAGCTCTTGAGATTGAGGCAGAAGACATAGAGATCTTCGATTTTCATCTTTTTCAGATATGGCTTGCTGGTGTTAACCATTTCTCAAAGCTACAAACTAGTTGCTTCCTATAAACGGCACCAAATGATGAAGGTGTAACCAGCTTAGGAGGTTTTACAAGCTAGGATCTAAGAAGATTGACCACATAACAAGTCTATCGTAGCACTTATGATTATGATGGAGTCAAGTCCTATAACCAATTAGTAAACATTAAGCTTGCCGAGAAGCCCTCGGCTAAGGCACTCCAATACTCAAGTTAGTAATCAACTAGAAGATAAAGCAACAGAGTAAGGGCTTTAGAATGAAAATGTCCATACCTCCTAAGAGGCTGGCTGTGGACTATTTATAACCTTTCCAAGAGGGTTGATATATCTATGATGCCACTATCGCATAGAGTAGGCAATTTGTTATCATATATGATCATTTAAGTCTTTTCTTGCTATTGTACTATTCTAGGTGGCGCCACCTCCTGTTTCTCAGGACAAAGAGGTACGCTAAGGCATGCTAGCGCGTAAGCAGTTGTAAAAGGCGGTATGGGCAAAGGCATGCGCCATTAATGCGGAGGCGTGCCAATGACAGATCATTTAATGGGTAAGAAGGTTGTCGCCTTCTCTCAACCATGGAAGTCGAGGGGCTGAGTTGACAAAAAACACCACGTCTAATCTGCATCCTGCTAAGGCTTTGCCATTGAACGTTGAGAGCCAGCCTTAGTGTGCTGAAATCAGTCAACCAACTAGGTTGAGTCTTTAACTGGCATTGTTCGGCTAAGGTAGTCAAGTTTTGGTGCTTGTCAACATCAATCCGCTACAGCTCGAGGGTCCCAAGGCTGAACGTTAGTTGATCACCAACTTGGGCCATGACGGATTGTGCTGGTTCCTACCCGTTTAGACCGCCTTACGCTTGGGCCTATTGGACCATCCTATATCAGATATATTCATATTTCTTCCATTCCTAGTAATATTTTTAAAATTAGACCACACAAAAGATTGGAAACATTACTAGTTATTGGTTTTATCAATTCATCCAGTTCAATCATTGGTTTGACCAGTATGATATCATAATGACATAATAATTATATTTAATTTTATAAATATATAATATTTTAATATTAATAAAAAAATAAAACTTTCAATAATATAGAAAAATATTATTTGAAAAAATTTCAGTTCTTACTCATTTTAAATATATTCTTTAAAAAAAGATACTACTTCACAATTAGTCAACTATAAACAAATAAATAAAATATTTAATATTAATTTAAGTAATCATTCGTTTCATACTTCAAATGCAAATAAAAATAAATTTTTTTCTACACTAAATATTCAACACAAACTAAGAGAAATTAAACAAAATAAAATAATAAAATAAACATAAGCATCCACATTTTACATATAACTACTACTTTATCAAATTTCAAGGAAATAAATTCATGTTTCAGAAAACTATATGGCCAAAATCTTTTGTCATCATCTTCAACTCACAATTTCTCATTCCTTTTTTCCATTTTTCATTTTTTGAAAAAATTTTAAATTTTAAATTTTCAAAAAAAATAGAAAAATAAGTGAAATGGTGGTTAGCTAGTCATAGCACCACCGGTTGAACTGATTTTTTTATCAATTTTGACCTATTCAAAAGACCACCTATTTTTAAGTTTCAACCAAACTGGATTAGCTTCTGATCACCGATCCGACCGATTGGTCTAATTCGGTTTTCAAAACACTAATTCCTAATAGATTTTTTTAACTTAATAAATGTGGTTATCTAAGTAGGAGTATTCTGTGACATGCTTAGACTAATTACAATTAATAATATAATTTATATATACCATTCTAATTTTACATAAAAGTAAATTTCATTCACATATACTTTTTAATCAGTTAAAAAGTACAAATTTAAAATTTTTTACTAATTCACAATATATGAATATCAAAGACGACGAAAAGCGATGCTTGTCACTACAACACCATATCTACAAAGACACAGAATGTAAAAATTACAAAAAAATTATATTTTTTCTGGAACAAAATGAAATTAAATAAATACGAGGAAACCTACACAAAACAACAACAAAAAAATTAATAGTGCTTGAAAAAGATGAAAAAGTAATGAACAATATTAAGAACATAAACCTACTGCACAATCGAAAATCAATTAAAACAAAAAGTGAAGATTATGCTAAATCATTTTAAAAAGTAAATATCACGCAAAACAAAGATTACATATATGGAAAAAATATGATCTTTTAATTTCGAAAAATCGTGCTTATTTGGATTATCTATATTAAAAACAAAAATAAAAGAAAAAAAGTCTGAGATCCCAATTTATTGGGTAAGTAACTTTGATTTGTAAATACTTTGGTTAAAAAAAATTAATTAACAAATATTATGATTTTTACTAATGGATATTAAAAGGAATAAAAATATAAACATATGTTATTGTTTCCAATTTATAATTCTTTACAAACTATTATTGCCTTATCCAAATTTCATTTATTCATTATTCATTTTTGACATTTTTCATCATACTTACCACCAACTGCATTTTCTTATTCATGAAAATTACGAGCTTCATTATTTATTTTTTTAGTCAATATAGATGTAAGTAGTTTCGTAATGAAATAATACTTGCATCATGTGGCTAGTGCAAGTTGGCAATTTCCGCAATACTCTTAATCAGTTGGAATACGCAGACTTGACCTAACCACGGTTTGGTGTAGATTCAATCAAGACAACAAATTTAGTACTTAAATAATCAAATATAAAATGCAATATAATAAGAAAAACACGTAGGTGCAAGAACGAAGGATACAATACTTGAAACGTTCAAACAAAAATAACGAGCATCCCTAAAAATAAATAAAAAGCTAAGGCATAACTACAAAAATAGCTCCTAAAATTTGACATAATTACTGGGAAAGACCTCAAACTAGTGGGACAGTTATTACCAATGCACACTGCTATTATTATGTAGGATTCACTCCATGTTTTCATGCTTGTTTCCCACAGAAGTCCAATTCAATATGTATTGATTTGTGTTAATGTATAATAGGCTGAGTGCGACACACTTAAAATAAATTTTTCGATTGAATTTCGAGTTTCAAAGCAATCCTTCAATTTCAAAATCAATTTTCGGATTTCTGATTGATCATGACCGACACTTCTTTGTTTCGTTGCACTTGTGATTTGACATTCCCCATCCGACCAGGAATACTTCAGCAAAAGCCACCTTAATAATTACGGGTACAGTCCTATTTCACTTAAAACGTGAAAAATGACCTTTCAAAGATCACCGTACAAGATCATAAGATTTCTTGTTTTTTTTTTTATTTTCTTGATAAGACATCACAAGTAAGATTCGTTTGTGTATTATTATCTGTAATTACTGATCTACCCTTTTTCTTATAAAAATTACTAGAACAACTTTCATAAATTATTTTTGTCTTATGAACAAATGGTCAGTCTAGTGGTTTCTTATGACCAAAAAAAAACTGATGTAAAACTTCTTAACATGCACTTGTCTTGGATTTGCTGTCTTTAGGGGTCATATACAGTTTTTTTGGGACGGTTGATTTGAGAAACAAAGCAAAATAAGGGCATTTAGTAGCACCGTGTAGTACAATATTTGCTATAGAAAATTACAGCAATGGGCGGGTATGAAATTTAGGCCAAACCCCTACTGAGCTCATCCTGCTCGTTCAATTATACTCTTGTCAGATCTCATAAATTCAATGCAATTAATAATTGTGCATAAGAATTGCATCAGTTAAATTTACAGATTTCATCCAGTTTAAATAAAAAGTTGATTAGAAATGGAGGTAATCAAGAAAAGCACAAAAATTCTCCATTCCAATAGCACAAATCAAATGGAACTAAAGATTAGGATATAATTGCAACCTCCATCCTTAATATCTAACACCAAATGAATGAAGAAATTGCCATGTTGTTTGGTTTCATTTCCAATGTCCATTTTAATTTTCATCTGGGAATGAAAATTAAAAACAAATACTTTTTTACAATTTTTTTTAGAAAAAGTACACATTTTCTTTTCAAATTTCTTTCTAAACATGTCATATCATCATATTACACATCAATCAAATTTAAATTTGATTTGATATAAAGTAACTACTATTATTTTTAAATTAATAAAATATACATATATTTTAAAAAAATAAATCTTTTTAAACATAAAAAAAATATTAACCTACTTTTCAAACCTCTAACCTATTTTAATCATTATTTTCCAATATTTAGTCCAAATACATTTGAATTTCTATTTTCATTTCACAACTAACTTTCCAACTTTTAAAAATGGTTGAAAATGAAAATGGCCTTTGGAAATAAAACCAAACGGGCTGCTAGTCTCCGTTTAATTTTCACGAGCCACAATTAGATGCAATTACTAATATGGTGTCCCAAACACGACCCTAAAACAATAATTTTCAAACGTCATTTATTTTACATATTGAAATATTACAAAATGATGAAGTTGAATAATTTAGATTTTTATGGGACTAAAGGAGAAAAACATAGGTAGTTTTTGGTTATGTTTTTTGTTTGATTTTATTATGTGTTTTGAAAAAATAAGTTATTAAAAATATATGAAAGTTATTTTTTGATGTATTTATTTATATTTTGAAGAAGATATTTTTTACTGTAGTAATTAAATCAATATTCTTTTAGTTAGATTTTTTATGTGAAAATGAAATGAAGTGATTTTTTTAATAGTAAAATAATAAAAATATATATAATATATATGTATATATTAAAAAATATACATTTTGAAGATAAAATAAATATATATTTAATTATAGTTTTTTAAAATGATATTATTTTAAAAAACATAGCCAAACAAAGCCATAATCGGACATTGTAGTTCATTAATTTGACCAGACAAATAATACAGTGTAACCTTAAAAATCATTACAAAATTTAACTGACAAGCATCCGTCAATGGGTTTTCTGTAATTTCCGTAATAAGAGGAAATTAATGCAGACACTATTGCATTATTCACATGAAAATAAACAATCTCAGGAAACATGACAATCAATTGAGATGACCAAATTAAGAACACGTAATGCGAAATTAATGCAGACACTATTCTCAGGAAACATGACAATCAATTGAGATGACCAAATTAAGAACACGTAATGCGTGCACGTTTGCTAATTTATAAAAATAATGTTAACAAAATTTTTTTTTATAAATTATAATAATTTTGAAAATTTTGTAAAATTATCATAAAATATGATTTGCAACAATGCCTTCAAACATTTTTTTTTAAATAAAATTAAGAGACATAGTATGAGTCAACCTTCTTAATTTGAAATTTTCTCCCCACTATTTATTTTAACATTATTCTTATAAATTAGCCTGCACGTTCACACTAATTTGTCTATAAAAAGAGTTCTCTTGAAACCAAAAGTAAATTATAGTTTCCATCCACAAAGAATGGCAACAACTACCATTCTGGGTCATCCTCTCAAACTGAACAAAAATTCATCGACTCCCCTTTCTTTGTTCGGCTACCATCATATAACACACAAATTCAGTTACAGCTCCAACTCGTCTCGTTTTCAGAAACGTAAGCTTCACAAAAGGAAGATTATAGTGTCATCAGTGGTTGCTCTGAAGACGCCAAACAGCACCCAAAATGTTCAGGAGAAGTCTACAACAGTAGTCCATTTGACAGCTCTTGTGACGGTGAAATTTAAGAAAGTGGGAACCCTTAAAGAGAAGATTTGTCGTTCGCTTGAGGCTGCTGCCAGTCCACATGATGGAGGTGTTATTCTGCAGCTAGTAAGCAAAGAAGTTGACCCTGGTAAGCCCTTTTAGCCCTTAGTGACAAATATTTACTGCACCGGAAGAGTTCCCTAATTTATATATGCCTCTAACAAATGGCTAAAATGTTCGGTATAAAGAAACAATGAAGCCAAAGCTCAGCAAAGAAGCTGTTTTTCACTGGTCAAAGAGCACCAAGACTGAAGGGGAGAGTCATACTTACAAGGTGAATGTCAAGATTGATCCCGAGTTTGGAGTACCTGGAGCCATCTATGTTTGCAATCAATATCAAGAAGACTTTTTCTTGCTGAGCATCTCGCTGGAAGGGATTGTAAATTTTGCTTGCAGATCCTGGATACGACCTGCAAAAGTTGGTCATGAGACGAGGGTCTTCTTCTCCGACAAGGTAAAACATACATAATATCTCCTTATCTCTGAGATAATACATGCGTGAAGAATCAAATACTAAATCAATGATGACTTTATAAATTTTAGCTAAAAACACCTATATGTATTCATTGAATATTCTTTTTGCAAGTTCATTACTATCCAAATTTAACACGCACCCGATAAATTCGAAGCCAGTTCTTCCGCCCAGCTGACTCGTGACGAAAACTCAATATTATTACATCTCTGAAATAGAGATTGCTTTTTGTCACAAAATGGCGATTCTAATTTCCAACACGGTATTAAAGTTTTTCCTCTTAGTTATTTCAGTAGTTCCTCGGGAAAAAATTGTTAAGATTTATTGTATTGTGGATTCCTCTTATTTCAAGAAGTCAACTTTATTGTCCTTTCTGAACATCGAAACCACTAGCAAGCAACAAAGCCGGCCGTATTTATATTCATGCTTATATATTCAGGCTTATCTAGGACAGTCAGACGCTAATTTCAAGGGGCCCAACTAGGTGGCTAGCTACCAGTTACCAATAAACCATGGCTGGAATAGTACTATCTTCAAGCCTTGATTGGACTGGCAGGAATAATACTAATCTTCAAGCCTATTTGATTGGACAGGCATATCTACCCCTCCAGACTCCAAAGGGATTGATAGAGCTCCGACGGAGAGAACTTAAGGATTTGCAAGGTGATGGGAAAGGAATACGGTTGCCATCTGATAGAATTTATGACTATGATGTTTATAATGATCTTGGGAATCCGGACAGAGGAACTGAATTTGCACGGCCAACACTGGGTGGTGAAAAGAATCCATATCCTAGAAGGTGTCGGACTGGACGCCCTCCTACAACCACTGGTATGGACATGGGTTCTATAAACTTCTTACAGACTAACTTGTAAACTTCTCACTTTTGGCTCATGGTAGTTGTCGCCGAGCAAGCCTTTGTTAAGATTAAAACATCTGGTAAGTTTTCATATCTTATAAAACAACATATCTTATCTTAATTGGTTAGATAAAATAAGATAAGTTTATAAAATTAATATTAATAATAGTAATTTTATCAATATAATTAAAATAAAATGAATTTTTTAAATTTAAAAAAATTAAGAACTCCATAATTTTTCAGAGAGAGAGAGTGAGTGAGTGTTAGAGCTTATAATTCATAACGTGATACTTTAAGAGTTTATCAATTTATTTTTTAAAAATTTAGTAAACAATTTATGATATCTTATAAAATTTCAAACACCTCTAACTACTGTAATGTGAAGAAGAAATATGACTAGACCAATCAATAATATTAAATAGATGTTGCATGTTTCCTTAATTTCAAGCCTATAGGAGAGTCAGTTTTTAAATATCATCTTATTGAAGAGTTTGACATAAAATAGAGTCTAAAATTTTTACATGGGCTGAGCGCTCTCGTTGTACCAAGCAGCATTGAATCCGTGTTTAACTAAATTATTTACAAGATTTATAAACCTCTGCATCTAATTAAATATTTTTTAAACTTATAAGGTGTTAGATTTTATTTTTAAAATAAGTAATTAAAGTATTTGAATAATATAAGATCTTGAAGCTTATAAGATATTAGTAGTGAGCAATTTTATAATTAAAATTATTAAAAAGTGAATGAGCTTGTTGAGATCGTTAAAATAAATTAGGATCTTTTTAGATTTTTTGAAAGAGTTTATAAAAACCAAATATTTTATTTTAAAATTTTATAAGTTTTTCTTTAAAAAAAAAATTATCAGACACTTTTTAACATCTTCTGAACCTTTAAACATCTTGTAAAACATTTTTAAAAGCTTATAAACTTACCCAAATACCAATCCTCTAACTACGCTCATCACTTGTATAAGATTCTAAAGAATAACCACTGTAATAAACAACAGTGCACGTTGAAATTGGGACCTCTAAGATGAAATTTGCTGCAGATATTTGTGCCGAAACTTCAGCAAGTCCTTCAATACCATCATATGTTCCGAGAGATGAAGAATATGAGGAGCAAAAAAAAGAGTTTATGTCCCAAGGAAGGATGAGAGCAGTACTCCGCAATGTAATTCCAATTCTGATAGTCAAAATATTTGGTGAGAAAAACTTCTACGTGGCAGCCAATGTAGATAATCAACAACAAAGCAAGAGTAATCTGAAAATCGCATCACTCGACAAACCATTGAACAGAAATCCAATACTAAAGATTCTCAGCAAAGTTCAGGAGCTGATAGAGAGAATAGCTAAGTTGGATCCTCCAAAGTATATTTCAAGTAAGTGCTAAACAATGTTACATATCCATCCTACTTCTGTTCTTATGAATGTTTTCAAATTTTTGACATTTTCTAAGCCTACTGTCAGATGATGTAATATGGGGATTGCCCGATGATGAATTTGGTAGGAGAGTTCTTGCAGGTGTGAACCCTGTAAGTATACAGAAGCTGAAGGTGAGCAACAATGGAATATAGAATTTATAGAGCAAAATATTACAGAATAAGCAAAATTTGCAGAAATTAATGAAACATTGTTCCTCAGGTGTTTCCTCCTGTAAGCAAACTTGATCCCTCCACCTACGGCCCTCAAGAATCAGCACTAAAAGAAGAACACATTATAAGTTTTCTAGAAGGAATGTCTGTGCAAGAGGTATGGTCAAGAAGTCCGGTCCTCATTTCTTGAAAAATGTCACTAATGATGTCAAGAAACACATTTTTGATATTACGGAAATCATATAATTATTAACAATAAAAACATTCAGTAAGCTACTAAAAATAAAATCATGGATCAAATAAGTCTTCTTGGGCACTTTCTTAAAGAGGAACGAGTAAGTATTATGAAATAAAATTTGATCTTAATCCTATTCTGTTAAAAAAATGAAAACTAGACACAATTGGGGCTTTTTTTGAAAATTTGAAGCAATTATTAATTCATGATCTAACATGTATAAAATGAAAAATTCATTCTCAGTTCTACAAAATATTCTATGAGGGCCTTACATTTGCTTATCTTGTATGGAAATTTGATTTTCCCATAATGCAATTAAATTTCGGCCTAAATCTTCTTCTCACAATCGGTTTAAGTTCTGATCAATAAGATTTACCTCAATTAAAATTCTTGAAAAGATAAGTGCATTAGCATTTTTATATTTGAAACAGAAATTGATATTTTAATGTACTTCCTCATACAAGACATATATTGTCTAGACAAAATTTTGGATATGGTACCTTTATTTCATGTTCTTCAGCTACTTTATCTACTATTTTGCTTTTCATATTCCCCCTATAAAAGGGCACTGGACGTGTTTGTTTAATGTTTA
>JACGDI010005216.1:770136-800840 GCA_014898725.1 Jacaranda copaia
CCCCCCCCCCCCCTCTCCGCTTTTTTGCTCTATATTCTAGGCAATAGATGAAGATAAGTTGTTCATATTGGATCACCACGATCTATATCTTCCATACGTTGATCGCATAAACGCAATTGAAGGCCGCAAAACATATGCAACAAGAACTATCTTCTTCTTAACTTCTGTTGGAACTTTAAAACCCATTGCGATTGAGCTGAGCCTCCCATCAACAGAGGAAACAGCCTTAACATCAAAGCGGGTTCTGACTCCTCCTACTGATGGCACCACCGATTGGCTTTGGCAACTGGCCAAACAGCATGTCTCCTCAAATGATGCTGCCATCCACACGCTGGTCAATCACTGGTACGTATGCCGAAACCCATTGATGAGCTTAATTGACTGTGCGCCCAGTTAATATAAGTTTCATTCTTATTTAATTTTACCTACTCAGAAGAGCACAACTGTGGCATTGAAAACCCGTTGGATTTTCTATGCTATTTCATATTTCATCTCATATTCCAATTTGATGAATATATGACAAGTATATTTGCTTTTCTATCAATTATTTTTATAAAAAAATTTTTAATACACTTAGCATATAATCATAAAATGAAATAGGAGATGAAATATGGAATAAAATAAAATATCCAAGTCGTATTGAAAATGATACTCTACTAAAGCCGATCATAACTCTATGCAAATTCAGTCTCGATTAGTTGTCCCAGAATTGTTCCAATCACTTTACGCTATACCTTTTATGTATCTTAATTTAACTGGTAAAGAGGGAAAATGGTATCAAGGGTATTTGTGTAATTGTGTCAGCTCATAATAAAATTTTATAAGATGTTTAAAACTTATAAAACATCATAGAATGTTTGGTAATTTTTTCTTTTAAAAAAAAACTTCTTATCATATTGTTATAATTTTAAATTATATTAATTATAAATATGTCATTATTAGTATTTGAACAGTTTCAAAATCTTATTCCATCCAAACTCTTCAAAAGCTTATTTATAAATTATATAACATTTAACATCTTAAATTCTTTAAATTATAAGATGTCAAGGCTTATCAAATCTTTTAGACAAATTTAGCCAAACATCAACTTGGTTGCGAATTGATTGAACAGCAAAGAAGCGCATTTTGTCATCTAATCAAGCTTGAGCCTGACCCTATTATCTTTTGCTAAGATATTTTGAAATCCAACCTCAAGGACTAAATATCACAAGCACTACATGGAATCTCTTCCTGGCCTACGCCCAAATCCTACTGGCCTCCATGATTAAACAGATTTGATGCCACAAGCCCAGTTGTCACAAGTTAAGCAAGAATTGCACTTAATTTCTTCCAATTATTAACAGGCTGAGGATACATGCATGTATGGAGCCATTTGTTATAGCATCAAACCGAAACCTAAGCGTGATGCATCCCATCTACAAGCTTCTTCATCCTCACATGCGTTATCTGATGAAGACCAATGCATTTAGTCGAGAAGTTCTTATCAATGCTGGGGCTATGATTGAGTCCTACAACGCTCCGGCCAAATATTGCATGCAGTTAAGTTGTTCTGCATATCAAGATTGGTGGAGATTTGACCTAGAAAGCCTTCCGGCAGATTTAATAAGAAGGTTTGCTCCCGTTCTACCTCACTATAAAAGAAATATAATTCTAGTAACAACAATGATAACTTTTATCATGATACTAAGGATAACTTTTATTATGATACTAAGGATACTGTTTTAAACAACGGTTTTATTTTGTCACAATCACTACCATATAACTAAGTATTTACTGTGGAGAAATTGTTATGAAATTAATTGAAAATGTAATTTTTTAAATAACAAGCAACAAAACTTATGAGTTGTCAATTTGTAATTTTGTTCGTTGCAATAGCTTAATTATCTGAAAGAAAATTAATATATCACTATATAAAGAATAATCATTAATTACCAATTGGTCATAGTGAGGGTTACTTACGAAAGCTTGCATATAGTTTGATTTGACTAGATTAATTTTGTAGTTAAAACTATGATTTTTTAGCATCAACTATAAATTTATCGTAACTGATATATTTTTTTTTGGAGCGAATATAATTTAAAAGTAATGAAAAGTAATGTTTTAAATTGTCATTAGAGACAATAAAAGGCACATATGCTGTGAAAAAATTGTCATTTTCATCATCACGAAAGTGTTGTTGTAGATGTGTCACTAATTGTCAATAGTTAAATACATTCTTTTCAACATTAGACTTGTAAAAATCATTATTATAACAAATAAATTTGTCATCACTTGATATATGTAGTTAGTAACAACACCTACTAAGTTCACTTTTTCTTTATTTGACGATTTAGTATTTTTCCTTTCCCTTACAAATTTTTCCTCTATGTTCAAAAATAAGTTATCTAATTCCCATCATCTATCTGTCATATGCAGAGGAATGGCAGTTCTCGACGCCAAATATCCCCATGGCTTAAAACTTACCGTTAAGGATTACCCATACGCCCAAGATGGCCTCCTAATTTGGTCCGCAATTGAAAATTTGGTGACAAAACTTGTGAATTACTACTACCCAGATGCAATTCTTGTCCAAAACGACACGGAATTACAGGCTTGGTACGATGAGGCAATTAACATTGGCCACGCCGATCTTCGCAACGCAACTTGGTGGCCTAAGCTGTCTACACAAAAAGATCTCATCAACATTCTAACTACTATTATATGGACAGTAACAGGCCAACACGCCGTAGTCAACTTCGGGCAGTATTCCTATTGTGCCTACATCCCTGCCCGGCCACCATTCATGCGACGGCTGTTGCCCTCAGAAGATGATGAACTTTTTCTAGCGAACCCGAAAGAGTATTTTCTATCATCTCTGCCGGGTTTTACAGAATCGACAAAGTTTGCTGCAATTCTTGATTCAGGGTCAGGGCATTCTCCTGATGAAGAATACATTGGGGAGAGGAAAGATCTGTCGGGTTGGGCAGGGGACCCCGAAATCTTAGAGGCGTTTTACGAATTCTCTGTGGATATTAAAAGAATTGAGAAGGAGATAGAGAAAAGGAATTCTGATCCAAGACTTAGAAATCGATGTGGAGATAGAACGTTCCCGTTTGAACTGCTTATTCCAAGCTCAGGATCTGGGACTACGAGCAGGGGGATACCTAACAGTGTAACTGCGTGATTAAATTGTTGTCTGATTATCAAATACCAGAAAATAAGTGTGCAAGAGTTAAAACCATAATCAACATAGGATGGTTCTTTAGTTTGTGTTGAAGAATATGTTGTTGTGGGTGGAATGTTAACAAGGAGAATTTAACATAAGCAGACAACTGATGATCTTTCTCGTTCCAAAATAAACGAAGATTTTTTTCATCTGCTTTTTTGTGTCATTTTGTCATCTGGGAAGAACAGTATTTCTGATATTCATCTGTTTTAGGTTTGAACATACCCACCACAGCCTCATTCTTCAGTCAATAGCTCAATGGTACATGATAATTGAGCCCAATAATTCAGCTATTTTGTCCAATGACCCAAAAAAAAAATCCTGTTTTGTAGGGATTTTGGGTGCGGAAGTATGGTGCAAAGTTTTAAAGATGATAAAATCAAGTGTAGAAATTTTAACTAAATAATGAATGTTAAAAGTTGTTGATAAAGAAATGATTTTACTGTAGAAAATTCTTTGGTTTTACTTGAATTTTTACTTGATAAAAATCTGTTCGAGAAAACACATATAAACTGTTTAATATGCGCTTGTCTTGGATTTATTGTCTTGGCGGGCTATACATAATTTAAACTATTTAATATGCGCTTGTCTTGGATTTATTGTCTTGGCGGGCTATACATAATTTTTATGGCACGTTTGATTTGTAAAACAAGACAAAACAAGGTCATTTAGTAGTGTTTAGTACAATATTTGACATAGAAAATTACAGTGATGGGAATTAAGGCCAAACCTCTTTCGAGCTTGTTTGGTTCATGCAATTATACTCTTATCTAATATCATGAATTGAGATGTAATTTATAATTATGCATAAGAATTGCATCAACTAAATTTACTGATATGTCATCTACTTTAAATAAAAAGCTGACTGGGAATGGAGGTAATCGAGAAAAGCACAAAATTCTCTAGTTCAATATCACAAATTAAATGGGAATAAAGAATAAGATATAGTTGCGAACTCCATCTCTATTTTCTAACACCAAATGAATGAAGAAATTACATAATCTTTGATTAATTTTCAGGAACCACAATTAGATGCAGTTACTAATATGGCATACCAAATGGGAACCTAAAACAATAATTTTGAAACCTCATTATATTTTACATATCGGAATATGACAAAATGGTGAAGTTCAAGTTTGGATTTTTACGGGTACTTAAGGAGAAAAACATAAATTTAACTTTGTAGTTCATTAATTTAACCGGACAAACAATATGGTGTAGGCTTACAAATCATTTCAAATTTAATTGACAAGCATTCGTCAATGGGGTTTTCCGTAATTTCCATAATAAGAGAGTGCCAAGAAATTAATGTAGAAACTATCGCAAGGTCTATTTGGTTTCATTTTCAAATCTTTTTTTCATATTTTCTACTATTTAAAAATTGAAACGCATTACTTTTTACACATTTTCATTCAACATTATTTTCATTTTTATTTTCAAAACATATTCCCTAATAATATATATATATCTTCTCCTAATAACATATATATCTTCTTTTTCTATTTTATTATTATTACTATATCTTTCTATATATAACCTACTAAACCCAATAAAGTAAATATTTTCCAACAACCTATTCAAATACAGCTCATTTTCAACTAATTTTCAGTTATAATTACTTTTTCAAATTTTAAAATGATGAAAAATAAAAATGAGAATGAAAATAAAACCAAACGGGCCCTTTAAGTTTTTCACGTGAAAATAAACAGTGTCGGGATATATAACAACCAATTGAGATGTCCAAATTAAGATGATGCGATGCTTGTACCAACAAAACCAATTTGTCTATAAAAAGAAATCTCTTACAATCCAGAATAGTTAATTAGTTTCTATCCACAAACAATGGCGGCAGCTACCATTCTTGGTTATCCTCTCAAACCGAACAAAAATTCATCAACTCCCCTTTCTTTGTTTGGCTACCATCACAAGACAAACAAATTCAGAAAAGTAGACTTCACAAAAGTAAGATTATAATGTCATCAGTGGCAGCTTCGAAGACGCCAAACAGCACTCAAAATGTTCGAGAGAACTCTTCAACAGTCAATCTAACAGCTCTTGTGACGGTGAAATTTAAGAAAATAATAAGCCTTAAAGAGATGATTTGTCGCCCGATTGAGGCTGCTGCCAGTCCACATGATGGAGGTGTTATTCTGCATCTAGTAAGCAAAGAAGTTGATCCTGGTAAGCCCTTTTAGTCCTTAATGTCTAATATTGCACCGAAAAAGTACCTTTATGCCTCTAATAAATGGCTGAAATGTTTGGTATAAAGAAACAATGAAGCTAAAGCTCAGCAAGGAAGCTCTTCTTCACTGGCCAAAGAGCACCAAGAGTACTGAAAAAGATAATCACACTTCTAAGGTGAATATCAGGATTGATCCCAAGTTCAGAGTACCTGGAGCCATCTATGTCCACAATAAATATCAAGAAGAGTTTTTCTTGGTGAGCATCTAGCTTGAAGTGGTTGTCCATTTTGCTTGCAGATCCTGGATACAACCTGCAAAGTTTGTTCTGAGATGACGTTCTTCTTCCGCGACAAGGTGAAACATAGTTTCTCTTAATTTAGAGATTATTCCCGGTGCCCATCCCACTTGAATTAAATACCAAACGAGTGATCACTTTATAAGTTTTGGTTGAATAATTCATATGTATCAAAAGAAAAGAGGACCCAAAAGGGTAATGGACTCAAAAGAGTCAAACAGTAAAACAAAGAATAAACTAGAAGTTCCAAATGTAACCGAAATTCCAGCGAAAACAGAATATAAATAAACAAGACAAAATAAATAGTGGTTCAACATGCCTACTCCACTACATAAACCAGAGGACTTAGGATTTTGAACCTACAAATATTATTAGCAAGGTAACAAGAACAAGTACAACCAGCAGTGCTAACTTCTCCTGACCTTAGGGACATAAACCAAAATACTAAAGTACTGGGTTTTTCAGGACTGAAGAGTAATTGAGTATTCCTAACAACTCTTATTGCACTCACTACCCGTACATTAGAGATACTACTTGTTTAAATAGTAGACTTTGAGATCTTCCAGAATTGATGCCACAATTTGCTCCTTGAATGCTGTAATGGTAATATACCAAGTGCACGGCTGCCTTAGATTATGCAATTGGTATTATACCAAAAATACTTTTGGTTCTTCATATGGAAAATTAAGATTTGCTGCACAAATTAACTACTTAATCACATCTGACAAAATTGAAAGCTACTATATAAGTTTGAATTTACATTGCATAATCAAAATATTATTTTAGGAAGCAATCCTAACAATCTCCCCCTTTTTGAAAATGTCATTCTGTTGTTCTCCCCCTGTCTAAATATGTTGTAGCATGGATCAAAATCAAATTGTTAAGAGCATGCATAAACATTTTTCTCCCCCTACTTGGTCAATTTAAGACCCAGAAAAGATAAGGATGCATATGTTTAAGTACATAACTTTAAGATGTTGTCCAAGTAAAGCTATCTAAGCATAAAAGACAAAAATATGTATGCTTAAATGTAAAAGGAACCAAAAAAACTTGAAAAAATAGTTTTAAGCATGAGTAGCAACGCATTAGTACATCAATTTCAAAAATAGTCGCAAAATATCAGTCTTATGTTGATATAACCATCAAATAAAGTATCAGAAAAATTTCAGCCATCAAGAACAACTTAGAAATTAGTTCTCCCCCTCATCATCAAAAAGCTTAAGGACTGCAAGAACGTTTGTGGAGGGAAAAATGAAGATCCTTGATTTCATCTTGAAGATCATCGACTTTGGTTTTGCACCTTTGGAATTTATTTTCAATTGTGCTAATGAACTCATAAAGTTTAGTTTCAAGACAATCAACAAAGGATGCAATATTCTGAACAACGAGAAGAAAAGGTGGCTCGAGAGCATCTGGTGGCCTTTTTTGCATTTAGAGGTAACGCCTTTAGAGACGATGACTCAACTTCTTGAATAGAGGGATCAAAGACATAGAGGGGCTTTTTGCCAAGGTTGCAATCAGTGGTATGTCACAAAGCAGAAGGAATAGTAGCAGAGTTAGCGTTTCCCTTAAACCATACCCCATCCTCTCTAATTTGAATTTGTATTTTCTTGAGACTGGATAGGTTTACTACATTCCATTCACTCGGTTCCTCAGCCCAGGGTGATGGAAGAAAGATATTTTCAAAACAAAGAATACGGGTAAATAGCATGCAATATGGCAAGTTTTTGGAGGTATGGCAAAAGGCATAGATCATGTTGTGTAGGATAATGTAGCTAATGTTTACAAGCTGCCTAGTGACTGCCATGTACAGAAGAAAAATTGATAGGCAGTTTATATTGGTGGAGTGACCCCCACTGGTAGAGGAACTAAAGAGTATAGTGAGCATGATAAGGTAATAGAGGAAGAAGTAGTCAATAGGAAGAAGTTTTAGTGTGAGACCCACGGCTAATTTAGTAGATTTCCTATCCCAAAATAACTGCTTGGCATGATTAAGATTGAAACATTCAAGGGGACACCATTCACCATAAGCAAAAAATTATATACCAGAATGTGGAAGCCCAAGATAATGATTGATTTTCTCAACAGTAAGGCAAACAAAGGTACCGAGGATATTTGATTTAAGAGATGAGGCAGCAGGGTCATTACCTTCATTAGCATAAAAGAGGCAAACCAATAGAGGATAGGCAATCTTATCATTTTGCATCATATATTTCTACCCCATTTGTTCAACCCAATTTAGAGCAGGAGATAGAGGAATATATGAGAAGTCTATTGGGCATCTGGGGTTGAGTTTTTTGGCCATAATATTTATGGAGAAAAAGTTTTCGGCATGGGGATTAGGTAATTTAAGGGATGTGGGCATAGTCGAGAAGTCCCAATAATTGAACGAGGAATCTATGAAGGAGTGAGAGAGATAAGGCAAGAAAAGTAAAGAAAGAGGAGATACAGGGACCAAGGGAGGCGAGGACAGTAGAAGTGAAAGGCAGACATCTTTTGGGGTTTTGGCAGAAGATAGAATGTAAGGGGATAGAGGGGAGTCCTTCAAGTTGGACACGTAGTCCACAAGTTTTCAGGAAAGCGGGATGGGATCATCGTCTATGGAGGATAAGGAGGAAGAGCACCAACGGGATAGGAGTTTCACCATCGAAAAAGGGCATGATCAAAGAGGTAGCAAAGAGGACTCAAGAAGATGAGAGGTTTTGTGTTGGTTTTTGTGCAGGAGAGATAAATGGTTTAATTTTTAGTTTTTCCCCCTAAAAATTTTCTTCCCCTCTTTCTTTTTTTTCAATGAAAGGAAAATATAATCTTGCCAAAAAAAACTGCACATATCAAACATAAATGAGATTTAAATTCCAAATATAAGTTATGAGGAGAAGGAAAAAATAATTATTCTTAATTTTTGTTTGAGAAAATTGAATCTTTCTTTTGGAAGTGGTTTAGTGAAGATGTCAGCTAACTGATTATGTGTATCAACAAAAGATATGCAAACATCACCTCTTTGGACATGATCTTTAATGAAATGGTGTCTTATTTCTATGTATTTTGTGCGTGAGTGATAGATTAGATTCTTTGTAATGTAGATAGTACTGGTGTTGTCACATAAGATAGATATGCAAAGAAATTGTAACCCATAATCACTGAGGGTTTATTTCATCCATAATACCGGTGAACAATAATTACCTAGCGCTATGTATTAAGCCTCAATTGTTGACATAGCCACCACACTTTGTTTCTTTGTACACCAACTTACTAGACATGACCCTAGTAATTGGCAAGTTCCAGTAATACTTTTACGATCAATCTTGCACCCTACATAATCAACGTCAAAATATCCAAGAAGATCAAAAGTTAGGGATCGAGGATACCAATTGCCATTGTTGGTAGTTCCTTTGAGATAGCGAAGGATTCTTTTTACAATTTTGAGATGTGACTCTTTCTATTGTCCTTAAAATTAGGCACACAAGCTGGTTGCAAACAATATATCTGGGCGATTAGAAGTTAGATATAGCAAGCTTTCAATCATGCCCTTTTATGTTGTTTCATCTACACTTTTGCCATCATGATCAAGTTCCAGCTTAGTAGATGTAGCTATGGGAACACTAGACTCTTTACAATCCTATATTCTAAATTTTTGCAATAGTTCCTTAGTGTATTTTTCTTGAGATATAAAGATTCCAGTGGAAGTTTGTTTGATTTGGAGTCCAAGGAAAAAATTTAACTCACCCATAAAACTCATTTCAAATTCTGTTGTCATGCATGATGCAAATTCGTCACAAAGATCTTTATGACTACCACCAAAAATTATATCATCCACATATACTTGAACAAGTAGTAAATGCCCATTTGATGTTTTTACGAAGAGTGTAGTATCTACTTTGCCCATATAAAAACCTTTTGAGATCAGAAAAGAACTTAGGCGATCATACCATGCTCTAAGGGCTTGTTTCAAACCATAAAGAGCTTTTGATAATTTAAAACCATGGTTTGGAAATTTTGAGTTTTTGAAACTAGGAGGTTGTTCAACAAAAACTATTTCTTTTAGATGTCCATTTAAAAAAGCACTTTTGACATCCATTTGATAAAGAGTGAAATTTTTATGTGATGCATAAGTTAGCAATATGCGAATAGATTCAAAATGTGCAACAGGTGCATAAGTTTCATCATAATCAATGTCCTCTTGTTGAGAGTACATTTTTGCGACAAGTCTAGCTTTGTTTTAACAACTTGACCATGTTCATCAAGTTTGTTTCGAAAAACCCATTTAGTACTAATTATCGAGTAATTATCAGGTCTCCTCACTAAGTTCCAAACATAGTTTTTCTCAAACTGATGGAGATTTTCTTTCATTGCATTCAGCCAGGAATTGTCATTTAGTACCTCATTTATATTACAGGGTTTTGCATAGGACAAAAATACAAGATCAGAGTGATGTGAATCAGTTATTCTAGCTTTGGACCTTGTAGTAATTCCAGCATTAGGGTCTCTAATTATGTTATGTGTTAGATGGCTTGACGCATGTTTGAATTTGCTAATTTTGTCTCCAATTTCATCATTGAAAGTTCCACTAGTAGTTGAGACTGTCTTGGTAGGATTTATGGGTGTATCTCTTTCTTTTTCTTTTTCTTGTTGAAGTGCCTCTATCACTCGATCAAATCCTGTAGTTTCTATGCTCAAGGAATCCTTGGCAAGAAAAGGGTCAATTTCATCAAATACCACATGCATGGATTCTTGTATAGTCATTTTCCTCTTGTTAAACATTCTATAGGCTTTACTGTGTGTTAAGTAGCCAACAAATATTCCTTTATCTGATTTTGGATCAAATTTGGAAAGTTGATCTCTATCATTCAAAATGTGACATTTACACCCGAATACACAAAAATAAGATATGTTGGGTCTCTTTCCCTTCCAGAGTTCGTATGGAGCCTTTTTCATAAATAGTCTCAAAAAGACTCTGTTGATAACATAGCATGCAGTGTTGACTACCTCAGCCCAAAGGTGCTTGAGAAGATCATACTCATTTAGCATAGTATGGGCCATTTCCTACAAAACTCTATTTTTTCTTTCAACTGCCCCATTTTGTTGAGGTATCTTAGAGCAAAAACGTTGTGAGTAAAAAGTAGCAAAGTTATTATCCTCAAATTCCATGCCATGATCACTCTTAATGGTCTTAATCAAAAGCCCTTCTTCATTTTGGATGTTTTTTTAGAGTGTAATGAAATGATGCAAGGCTTCATTTTTGTGTGAAAGAAACTTTACCTATGTGTATCAAGAAATATCATCTACAATAACAAAAACATATTTGTTTCCACCAAAAGATTGAGTTTTCATGGGTCCAAATAGGTCAAGATGCAAACGTTCTAGTAGTTTTGAGGATGTAATATTGTTTATTGGTTAAAAAGAGGTACTCACTTGTTTTTTCTTTCATGCATGCATCATATATTTTGGTGTTTGAAAACATTATTTTAGGGATGCTTTTCACCAAATCTTTTTTAACCATCTGATTCAAGAGTTTCATGTTAGAATGACCAACATGTATATGCTAAATCCAACACGATTCATCGGTAGCAACTAGGCATTCAACGTTTTGTTTAAAAAAATCACTTAGGTTTATGCAATATATGTTTCTTTCCCTGATTGCAGTGAAAACAATTTCATCGTGCTTGGTTACCACACATTTAGAGCATTTGAAATATACCTAGTAGCCATTATCACATAATTGGCTAGTGCTAAGAATGTTGGGTTTAAGTTCATCTGCCAGCCATACATTTTCAATGGAAGTTCCATCTCTATTTCCTACTGTCCCTTTGCCAATGATTTTATCTTTTGTGTTATTAGAGAATAGTACATTTCCTCCATTGTATTCTTGTATTTCAGAAAAGCATGACTTGTTTTCTATCATGTGCGTAGAACATCTACTGTCCAGATACTAAAGGTCCTTTTGAGCGTCTTTCTTGACTAATTCTTGCAACACAAGGAATGGTGGACTTAGGTACCCAATTTTTGTTAGGTCTTAAACTGCTAGACTTTGGAACTCACATATACTTGATTCCAACTTCTCTTTTTATAGGACATTTATGAGCTAAGTGACCTCTTTTTGAATAGTAATGGCATGTCCTACTAAAAAATCTTGTGTTTTCATGGTTGGAAT
The DNA here is from genome assembly GCA_014898725.1 of Jacaranda copaia. Taxonomy (NCBI): domain Eukaryota; kingdom Viridiplantae; phylum Streptophyta; class Magnoliopsida; order Lamiales; family Bignoniaceae; genus Jacaranda; species Jacaranda copaia. The sequence continues at coordinate 781,971 of JACGDI010005216.1, forward strand.
CAATTTTGTTTTTGCCTTTAATAGTTCTTTCCATATTGTAGTTGTCATTTGGCAAAAACTAAATTTCATTTTCAAGACATTGGTTCTTCTCAACTAGTTTGTTTCTTTCATCAGTATTTCTCTTTACGATCTTATCATAATGAAATACTAGCTATTCCTTTTCATTTAGAGTAGTCTCTAACTATTCCTTAAAGAGATCTATCTGAATTTGATGCTCAGTTAGTTGATTATGGCATTCAACATGAATATCAAGGTCTTTTTCACAATCATAATCGAAGCTACTGAAACTTAATTGAGACTGTAAAGTTACCTATCTTTTTGCCATGAGATTATTTTCTTTGTTATCAAACTAATCAAAGTCTGAATCATCCCAAGTAATTATCATGGCTCTTTGTTTTGGATTTCTTTCAGGTTTTGAGCTTCTTTTAGTTTTGGACAGTCCAGCCTTTTGTGCCCTGCTTCATGGTATTCATGATAGACAGCCTGCTCAGTTCAGAATTCCCCAATGTTTCTTCTTGAGTTTGTTCTGGGATCTTTCCTAAAATAATTTTTCACTTGGGTAAGAAGTCGAAGTCACTTGATTATCATGACAATTTCTTCATTGACTGTTTCTTTATCGATATCACCAAAATTTTGTTCCATTCTCCTTGATCAGCATTAAAAGAAATATTTTTCTTGCTTTTGTTATTGAAACTTTCTTCCTTACTGAGGAGTGTCATTTCGTGAGAAATGAGTAAGCCAATTAGCTCTCCCATAGTTAATTTTTCAAAATTTTTACTTCATGGATAGCTGCGACTTTAGGATTCCACTCCTTTGGTAGAGATCTTAGGATCTTCTACACCTATTCACTTTCAAATATTATGTTTCCCAATGCAAACATGGAATTTGTTATCTCCATAAATCGAGCATACATTTGACAAATTGTTTCACTCGTTTTCATAAAAAACATCTCATAATAGTGAGTAAGTAATGCAATAAGCTCTAATTTTACCTGTGAGGTACCTTCGTGGGTGACTTGAAGCATGTTCCACATATTCTTAGCAAAAGTGCATGTGCTCACACAATTGTATTCTTCTTTCACTAGGGCATGTGAAAAGATATTTTTTGCTTTTGCATTCATTGAGAGCATTCTTTTGCCCTTAACGGTAAGTTCCAATTTTCCTGTTGAGGATTTGCCTTTGTTGGTGGGGACAAAGGGCCCATCAATAACTATGCTCCATAAATCATAGTCCAATGCTATAAAGAATTCCTCAATCCTATTTTTCCATATCAAGTAGTTGGTCCCATCAAATAGAGAGGGACAAGTGTGGGATTGACCATCTACATACACATCAAAGCTAGAAGAAGCCATTAGAAACTTTTAGCTCAAATTGTTAGACTTATATATATGAGCCCTTGACTCTGGTACCAATTGAAAGAAAATAGGGACCCACAAGGATAATGGACTCAAAAGAGTCATGTAGTAAAATAAAGAATAAATCGAAAGTTCCAAATGTAACTGAAATTCTAGTGAAAGAAAAAATATAAATAAATAAGAAAAAATATTTATAGTGATTCAGTAAGCTTACTCCACTACCTAAGCTAGAGAACTTAGGATTTTGAACTTGCAAATATTATTAACAAGGCAACAAGAACAAGTACAACCAGCAGTGCTATTTTTTCCTGACCTTAGGGACATAAACCAGAATACTAAAGTACTAGGTTTTAGGAGTGAAGAGTAATGGAGTATTCCTAACAATGCTTAATGCACTCACTACCCATACATTAGAGATATTATTTGTTTAAATAGTAGACTTTGAGATTTTCCAGAATTGATGCCACAATTTGCTCCTTGAATGCTGTAATGGTAATATACCAGTGCGCGGCTACCTTAGATGATGCAATTGGTATTATATCAAAAATACTTTTGGTTCTTCATATGGAAAATTCAGATTTGCTGCCCAAATTGACCACTTAACTTAATCACATTTGAAAAAATTGAAAGCTACCTTAAAAGTTTGAATTTACATGGCATAATCAAAATGTTGTTTTACAAAGCAATCCTAACAGTATCTATTGAATGTTTTTTTTTTTTTTTGGACAAATTAATACAGACTAATTTCAATACCAACTCAATGGGTTTGAGTCAATTCTTGAGTCCAACGAGCTTATAGGCCTGAACATGACAAAAAACTCAACATTATTACACTTAAATTCTGAAATAGAGATCGCTTTTTGTCAAATAATGGGGTTTCTAACACATTATTAAAGTTTTTCTAGTTGATTATTTTAGTAGTTCCTCTTGAAAAAATTGGTAAGATTTATTGTATTGTGGATTCCTCTAATTTCAAGAAGTTTGGTTTTTATTTTCAAAACTTATTTTCATTTTCATGCATCTTCAAAAATTTAAAAAGTATTTATGATTTTGGAAATAAAAATGAGATTGTATTTGAATATTTTGTTTGAAAGTAATTATTAAAGTAGGTATAGGGTTGAAATTTTAGTTGATTTATATTTTTAAATATTTAAAAAAATATTTTTTAAAATAAATGTATATTTATTAATTTTAAAATGATAGTGAGTATTTTATATCAAATCAAATCTAAATTTGATTGATGTGACAATAAAAAGTAGTGTTGTCAATAGATCAAATTTGGATCAAATTAGTCAAATCCAAATTCGAATTCGAATATCAAAATCAATATTCGAATCCAACCCAATATTGTATAAGATCTTTGTTAGTTAGTACTGTATCCAAATTCGATTCGATTTGATATTATTTTGTCTTTTTTTTCTTTTGGATTGTATAAAAATTGTATTTACAAAATATATTCACATCATATTTGAATTTTAATAATATTTTATTATATATTACCCCAAAAGTTAAGGGAATGTTTGGTTATGTCTTCTCAGAACAAAATTATTTTGGAGAAACATAATCAAATATACACTCATTTTTCCTCCGAAGCACTAAAAAAGTTTTGCCAAAATGCCCTCTCCTCTCCTTCATTATCTCCAAAACGTTTCCATTTTTAATATATACATACATATATTATATATATTATATATATTTATTATTATTCTAACAACAACAAAAATTCCACTTTCACCCAAAAACCCAATAAAAAATCAGTGATTTAGCTACTATAATATAAAATATCTCCCTTCAAAACATAAACAAACGTAACAAAACTCTCCAAAATCAATTTTTAGCTACTCCCCAAAACAAAACCAAAAACTTATTACATTCCCCAATATCACTTTCAACATTCATTCTTCCAAAACATATAATAAAATCACACAAGAAACATAACCAAACATTGCCTAAATATTTCAATAATCAACTCTTATTTCACAGTATTAATATATTTAATATTTTTTTAATATCCCTCTTATTTTTGGGCTAAGGCTCAATATTAATAAAATAATATAAATATTAATATATATTAGGTCTACATCATTATATATATTTTATTTTAAAATCTTTATTAATATTATATACAAGAGTATTGATTCAATAAAAATTATTAAAATTCATATTTGACTCTTTAATAAATTGAATTGCTTAATTTCATATATGGTCCACTTATTTCATATTACAGATATTTATAATTGAAATATGATTCATCAGACATTCTAATTAGTTAAAAATCCTAAAATTCGAGTGGAATTCAGATTGAATGTACAAATTAAAATTTGATCCATTAATAGTCCTAGTAGGATGATAGAATAGATTTAAAAAAATTAAAAATGAAATAAGAAATATTTTAAGTAAAAATAAATAGAAGTTGATAGTTTTAATTTTTTAAATAACAATAAAAAATAAAAAAGGGGATTGAAAATGAAAACAAATGGCTCTTAATTATTGTCTTTTTTTAGATTATTGTCTTTTCATAGAACAACTGATACTAGTACCAAACAACAAAATATTATTCATGCTTGGATGGGGGAGTGAGTAACCAATTTCAAGGGGCCCAACTAGGTGCCTAGCTACCACCAGTATTCGAAAAATCGAACCGTTCATTGAATCAGAAAACTTCAAGTTCACGATTCACTAGTTCAACTGTTGGTTGGACTGTAATTGAACTACAATTAAATCGTAACGTCATAATTATACAATAGATATTTATATTATATATATTACTTAAAAATTAATAAAATGTCAAAATATAAAACATAAAGAGTTTAAAGAATATTCTCCAACATCACAAATCACAATCTAAATTTTTGAATATATCAAGTTTAAAGTTTAAATACATAAATAATTTAACAATATCATAGTCACTCCTCATCGTCTTCTCTATTATCATCTAGATTTTCATGAACTTCGTTGCTAGTTCCAGCACTAGTACCAAGACCAACAACAACATCATGTAAGTTTGTCCCACCAACAAACATGCTATTAAAAGAACTTAAATCCAAATCTTCTTTAGAAATATCACGTAGTAATTGCTCTTCTTCATCAACTACACAAAAATAAAAGAAAAAAACTTATAAAAATCTACTCCACTAACTTACTAAATTTACCAAACTATAAAAATATAACATGTATACTACATAACTTGTTTTATACTCACCATCTACAAGACGTTGTCACCACCACCGCCGATTGAGTCTTGGAGTTTCTAAATCCTCATAAAGTTCTTTTTCCAACTCTTGACAACTAAGAAAAGGTTTTTCTTCTTCCTCAACAACCCAAAAATCAGCTTTGTCTATGCTTTCATATTCAATTAGGTCTAATCCTTTTCCTTTGATGCAATTATGAAGATATACACATAAAAAATAAATTTAAGTGCATTGTAAAATGATAATGTTTATGTATATATTCAAATAAGTAGCTTACTTTTGCTTGAACCTCATGTTGTAGTGAACATATACAAGATCATTCAATCTTTGTTGTTCAAGTCTATTCATTTTCTTGGAATGTATCCACTCAAAAACGCCCCGATTCTGCTCACATCCAAAAGAGCTACTTGTTTGTCCAAGAATTCTAATTGCCAACTTTTACAAATTAGGTGCACTATGGCCAAACAATCTCCACCATTCATCTTGACAATCAAAGAAAGAAGAAAAAATATGTTTATAAGATTTTTCGTTAAAAAAAATTAAATTATATAATTAGATATGAATTGAAAAATAAAAACATACCAAGATGAGTGGTCTTGACAAAGCTCTCTAAACGATATCAAAACAACCTTATTTCCTCAATGTATTTTGCTTTTTTTTCATGCCTTTTGTCTCAATCATTTCATACACTTCATTCATGATTTCAGGCTTTTGGCAAAAGGATGATTGATCATACTGAAAAGCAGGATTTAACCAATATGCTATAGCGTGGATACTCTCCTTTAAATGCTTATCCCATCTCAAATTCACAAGCTTTGTGTATTTACCATACAACTCTTTTCTATTCCTAAAAATAGATTTGATTCTTTTTCTAACATGGAGCATGCCCTCATAAACATATCCCACAGAGGGATTTCTATCCCCATCAACAATACGCAAAAGACACATCATAGGCTCAACAATCTTCACAATAACATTACAATCATTCCAAAATTGCCTATCTAAAATTATAGCAACTACTTCCTTTGTTTTCTTTTCCTTAAAGAGTCTTGAATCATTGAATTGTATGCAAGTCACCAAAGCTTTTAAATCATGCATGTGTTGACTTATATTTTGCAAAGTAAGGAAAGTAGTTGCAACCTCGTTTGACCTGGACGCACAATCACTATCCAATTATACCTTTTTCTCAACTAAATTAACCAAAAAGTGTGATTGTACACAAACTTTGATATCTTTGAGGCTCTTTTGGCAAGCTCAGACACATCTTATCTTTCAACTGCATCTCTCGTCAATAAGTTCAAACTATGAGCTGCACGAGGAGACCAAATTATATTAGGGTACTTATCACTAATCAATCTTTCTGCAGCCACATAATTAGATCCATTGTTAGTCACCATGTGAACAATATTTTTCACACCAACCCATTCAATAACTTCTCAAAACAAGCTAAACAACATTTTTGCATCTTTGACAACATCAAATGCATCAACAAATTTTAAAAACACAGTTCCACATAGGTAGTAAACAAAAAATTGATTATTGATCTATGTCTACCATCAAACCAACCATCACCCATGATAGTACAACCAGTTTCTTCCCAAATATTTCTAAGACTATCAACAAATAATTCAACCTCTTTCTTTCCATCTCATAATAGTAGAATTTGAAGATCATAATAGGATGGAACCTTGAATCCTGGTCCAAATGCAATTGCTGCATCAAATATAGCTTGAAAATAGATGGAATTTGCAGTATTTATTGGAATGCAAGTATCATAAAAGAACTTAGTTATAGTCATGTGAGCTCTATGTATATCTCCTTCGATGCCAATACACTTTTCAAGGTTGGTTGGGAGCTTGGAGTTGTCCCCAGAGCAAAAGCATTAGGAATTATTACAACTCCTTCACCATTTGCTTTTTTCATAAATGGAGCTCCACCTTGAAATTTTTTTCCTCTACTATCCTCTATTTGATCAAGGTCAACACATTCAGGCGGCACAACTCCTTCATTTTGTGAAGCTTAAGAACTATATGGATTTTCAATTCTTATGCTTGTTTTTTTGTTTTCAACAACTCTTTTAAGTGATTCTTCCATTTGATATCTAACATCTGGTGGAACAAATTTACAAAGTCTAATGCCACCCTTCTTTTCAGCAAGATGTTGTTTTATTTTATGTATGCCACCTCATTTAGTTGCCAATCCACAATAAGAGCAACTCAGACTTTTTGAACCATCATTAGCAACTCATAGTGAAACAAGGTTCCAAGCAATGTCATTTTTTCCATAGACTGAAGAAATTGAAATTTTGGAAATAGCAGTAAAATCTTGCCCAAAACTAGAATCCATGTTCCTATTAAAAGTATAAAACAATATACAATCATATTCAAGTTAAAGCATTTATTAAAAAAAAATCAATTCATATGAAATTTTGTAAGAAGATTAGTAAGAAAACTGAATTCAAATTTAACTAAGTTCAATTAATCAGCAAGCATACAATTTTCCTATAGCACCAATCTTTCTTGACATATTATCAAACACATAGCATGTATATATTAGAACTTTTTCAAATGTCAAATATGCTTTTCTTTTGAATCAAGAACCCCATATTAATAGTTGCCCATCTCAAAATCTATATGAATAAATATTTATTCAAGAAGGAATTGCAAAAAACTTAAAAATTGAACCATAATTTTCTTATAGATTTGAATAGAAAAAGTGAAGAAATAGTAACTTTCACCGGTTGGGAGAGACGGCCGACGTGTATTCGTGTTGATTTCACCAAACCGTGGTGTTAGATTTCACTTGTAGCTGTCGTGGTGACCTTCCTTCAGTTTTTGTTTGGCCATTCCAGTAAGGCAGTAGAGAATAGAGAAGAAAATTGGGAAATTAGATTTGGGAATGAGAGACTTACTTCTTTGACTAATACTAAAAGGCTTTTTTGACTTTTAAAAGTTTACATACTTGTACCTTTGCCTTTAAATTTTGTACCTAGGCAAAAGAATTAAAAAAAATTAATTTCATTAAAAATTAAAAAAAAATAAAAAACTGCCCTGGTTCCTGTGAACCACTCCCGATTCACCAGTTCAGCAGTCAAACCATCTAAACCAAATGATTTTTGCAAAATGAATGATTTTTTCATTTTTTTTTATTTTGTCAAAAAATCAAACCGGTTCACCGGTCAATCCAATTTGATTTTTAATCCATGGCTACCACATACTAGTAAATTATTCCCAACAGACTATGACGAGAATACTACTAACTATCACAGGGGTAACTTTCATTAGAGTTCGTTATGCCCAATTTAGCCTAATTGCCCTAACAATTAGCGACTAACCAACGATAGTAAATTCAATGTTTGAGAGTAGTAAGCCAATGCAAAAATCAAGCAGTTAATTTAAGAAACAATAAGATAAAGAACAGAGTATGTACAGGAAAACCCAACCTCATATTATTAACACCAAGCAACAAGACAAGGAATTCGCCACAACCTTCACACATAACTCGTTTTGTGAGGTTTAAACCTGTATAAGTTAAAATTAGTGCAATTGACAACCCCAATTGCTACGTTGAGTTGGACCAACAATAGCCCACCTAGTGTCCTAATAGTTATTCCTGCAAGAGCTAGCTTCTCCCAGGAACCGCTTTGCAACCGCCACCTACTAGTTCACAAACTGCTCTTGGTAACCGCCATCTACACAAGAATCATGCTAGAGTGTGCCACAAACATGAGCTAGCAGACCAGCTAGATGCCCAATCATCTAACCACGTTATCGAGTCAGCCCACTACGAAACTTGCTAGGAGCGTGTGCGCTGCAACTAGCTGCCAACCCAGGCAAGCGCCCAGTCTCCCAACACTGCCTTGCACAAATTTGCCAATAGCTTGTTCATAACACTAAGCCAATTATCTAACAATCCACATGATGTCGAGCCCATCATCCGTATTACTTAGGCAACCAAGCAAACCGACCAACCAATACCTACAAGAACCCACACTTAACCATAGTTATTCTACACCAAGCTGACGCTCTTGCTCATTAACATGCTAGAGCTACCATGCCAATGGCATCCAACAACTCGAGGGTCTAACAAACTATTCCTGCTAAAAGAACCCGATGTCCTTATCGAAAATGGTGTTCTCCTCTACTACAAATAAGCCTCAATTAAACTCTTAAATCGCTAAAGATCCACACTCCTTTTCCAAGTTGCGTTCGCCTTAAACTTCCTTTTCCATTGAACAAAGTAATCTATTCGCTTATTTTTCTTACTCTGTCCCCTTGTTCGGTGATATAACACAAATTGAACTTCTTTCTCATACTGTTGGAAAACAACAGATAAAGCACATTTAAACTGCATTCAAGTAGCATCAACATCATGTAAATATTTCTTAAGAAAACGCACATGAAAAGTAAGGTGTATTTTCAATCGACCCAACCGCTTTAATTGGTATGCCACATTACTGGCTTTTTTCACAATCTTAAATAGACCATCATACTTTGATACTAAACCGCGATGCACCATCTTTAAGCTTATCTTTTTCTATATCTATGGAGTCAACTTCAAAATAATCATCTCCCCCACACTGTGTTGATCATCCTATCTACCCATGTCAACATATTTTTTCATTCTGCACTGTGTTTTATCCAAACTATCTCAGGTCTCATCTAATAACACCTACCTTGTCCTCACAAAATAGTAAGCTGCAAGGCATTTTCCTTCTATCCTCTACAAGGCAATCTCATGAGGAGTCAGGGGTTGTTGTCCATAAACTAATTCAAATGGGCTCAAGCCAATTGTCGACTATTTGTGCAAGTTATAACAAAATTAGACCGCATCAAGTAAATTTACCCAATTTTTTTGGCTTAATGAAACATAGTACCTCAAATACTCTTCCAACAGTGCATTCATCCTCTCCATCTAACCATCGATTTGTGGATGATTTGTTTTGGAAAGTTTCAATGTGGTTCCCATCAAATTAAACAACAAAGTTCAGAATTGGCCAGTAAAATAAGTGTCCCGATCACTCACAATGTCTTCAAGTACTCCAAAGTATTTCATCACATGCCTGAAAAATAAATTAGCAACAATCTCAACTAGACAAGCATTTAGGATAGCAATGAATATACCAAACTTAGAAAATTTATTAACAATAACGAAAATAGAAGCCATACCCTTCACATTAAGGAAACCAACTATAAATTCCATAGGAACAGACTACCATGGCCTTTCTAGTATGGGTAACAGTTGTAGCAAACTTACTTCCTTCTTTGTTTCTAACTTGTCTAGTTGGCAAACTAAGCTAGTCTTCACATAAGCCTTAACATCATCCTCAATCTTAGGATAATAATACCGACAAGACAAAAGAGCCAATATTCTATCATTTCCAGGATAACCTACCTATTCTAGATCAAGTGTCTCCCTCAAAATTTTCCTTCTCAAGGGCCCATTAACTACAGAAGCTCAACCACCATTCACATACAACAACCCATCTTGTAACAAGTACTTTCGAATCTTGCTAGCTTCCACGAGTTTAGTAAGTTCCTTATATATCAAGTTCGTTTGGGATGCCTCCTAAATTCATCCCAGGAGATCCATTTCCACTACTGTCAAAGCAACTACAAGATTCTCAACTCTTTTCCATCTTAATGCGTCAGCCACGTCATTGTGTTTGCCCTGTTTGTGCACCCAATCAAAATTAAATTCCTTAAAGAACTATTGCTAATGAGCCTATTTCTGGGTCAACTTCTTTTAAGTCCAAAAATAAGTGTTAGCCATATTATCGATCATAACAGTGAACTTCGTTCCCAATAAATAGTATCTCCAAGCATCAAGACAATGTATTACCGTTACTATCTCTTTCTCATGGGTACTATACCATAATTTTGCTCTTCGGAACTTACGTCTTTCAAAAGCAACTAGATGTTTCTCTTGCACCAAGATACCACCTACTGCATAATCCAAGGCATCTACGTGCACAACAAGGGGTCGGTCAAATTCAAGTAGTTTCAATATCGATTTAGACGCAATAACCTGCTTTACCTATTGCAAAACACTTTCACAAGCAACATCTCACTCCTACAGTTGATCCTTTTTCATCAAATCCGTCAAAGGTCTAACCATCTTAGAGTAGTCTTTGACAAATGGTCTATAATAGTTTGCCAATCCCAAAAATGAACACAACTCGGTCATCTTGGATGAAGCGGACTAGTCCACCACTATCTACACTTTTTCTCATCCATTTTAATTTTTCCTTGGCAAATAATGTGCCCAAGGAAGGTGATTTCCTTCTTACAAAACTCACAATTTTCCTTCTTTGCATAAAGTTAGAACTCTCACAATTTCTCAAACACAAGTCTCAAATTCCACAAGTGATCATCAAAGGACTCAGAATATACCACAATTTCATTTAGATATTCCATAAAAATAGGTCCAAGTACTCGTAAAGTACATCATTCATCAGATTACAAAAAGTGGCAAAGGTATTAGTTAAGCTAAATGGCATCACCAAAAATTCATATAAACCATACCTGGTCACACAGGTAGTCTTTCCCTCATCACCGGAAGCTATACGCACTTGCTTGCTTATCCAATGCCTAGTAATCCACTCACATTCGTAACAAGCCATCTTATTTTTTCTAGAATGGCATTGAGGAACTGTAAAGGGCTTAGGAAGGTTGAATCAGTCCAGATTCTAACAACGCATTCAATTGCTTGCTTAATTCCATCAACTCTATAGAGATCATTTGATAAGGAGCACTGACAGAAGGTCGGGCACCCTATTCAAGCTTAATCTTATGATCAATAGCCCATCTCGATGGTAATTTCTAAGGTAGTTCAAGCGGCACCACATCCGCAAACTCCTCCAACACTTTTCCCACTGACTCAAACATCTCTTGAAACGTTCCCATCTTCAACTCCACTAACATAGCTAGGCAATTCATTTCCCCATGCCTTAACCCTACCTTCAACTGCATAACTGAAATCAAACCCAACTTTTGTTCATTCAATTTTGGCTTAGCAATGTACGTCCCAAGTACAAAAGAAGGGCAACCCTCATCAAGTATCAATAATCCATCCCAATATACATACACGACTGTCTTTGTTACCACTAGGAACTTAGTTCCAATGATGATATCAAAATCGTTAAAGGGGACAACCATGAAGCTACACTGTCCATGCCAAGAACCTACCGTCAGATCAATGTTAGCAACACCCTTGATCAATTTAGTGGCTGAATTCACTGCTTTAATTCAACTGCCATAGGGTATAAGCCATAACCCCAATTTTTGAACTTTTTCTTTCGAAATAAAGTTATGAGTGGCTCCGGAGTCTATCATAGCCATTGTTTCTTTCCTATTCACCACAACTTTAATATACATAAGGCCTCATTTAGGATGAGGCCTTTCATGAATTACACTCAACAATTGCAAAGGATTCACCCGAGATGGCTCACTGTCCTCCTCAGTTTTCATTTTCTATGCAATAAAAGCATTCAACTTGCTTCTCTTAGGAAAATCCCTCATTTGATGGTCACCATTATAAATATAGCAACCTTTTTTTGTCTTATCCATTGCTTGCTGGGACTTCTTGGTTTTCACTGACACTTTTTGGGTTTTTTTTTTTTTGAAATTTTCTATCCTTTGTGAATTTGCTAGTTTTCCTTTTTTCCTTCTTGAATTCCTTATTCTTTTGGTTAAGGTCAAGTGCACCAACAACTCAAAATTTAAGTAACTGATCAACGGCATCAACTACAAACTGCAATTCCTTGACCCCTTGCCTTTGAATCTCAGCTTAGGCCTAGGTTTGCAATCTAGACATGAAGTTGAACAATTTGTCTTCCTTCGACATGTTCTTGACATCCAGCATCAAGAAACTAAATTCTTTAATGTAATCCCGCATTGTTCCTGTATGTTTTAGCTTCCTTAAAGACTCCTTCACCAACCAAGAAGTGTTAAGGGGCAAAAATTAATCCTTCAACTCTTTTTTCAAAATATCCCACATATCAATCTTGTCTTTACTTGTTATAGCGTCATCAAAAAGATAAGTCCGCCACCAGAGTTTCGCATCGCCAACTAAATGCATACTAGTGATCAAAACTTTCTCACTTTTGGGACCTTCGTAGCCTGAAAATAGGTCTCCAAATCCCACAGAAAGTTGTCCAACTCTTTGGCACTTCTCGTGCCACTAAAAGGTTTGGGCTCAAGAACTTTTAGCTTGGAAAAAAAAGAGCATTCTTAACTAGATCCAAAATCGACTGCCCACTTTAGAATGCTAATCTCAGTATTAATGGCGTCTATCCATGTTTCACACATACCGACTTCTTCCCCAACAAAGGTCAACTGTTCCTCCATAAAGTTCTACAAATCCTCAATTACCCGTTGCAAACTGTGGATTTGTGAGAAAAAAGTATCGGTATGTTCATCCGAGGGACGTCCAAAGAACTTTTCCACCCGTTCCATCCTTGTCTCAAGATCAAAGATGTTATCCCACAACTAATTCGTCATAACTTACAACCCATACAGCGAAAACTTAAAATCAGGCTCCAATACCACTTGTCATAGGGGTGACTTCTTTTAAGGTTTGTCCCACCCAATTCAATCCACCATGCCGACATAATTACCCCAACAATTAACAACCAACCAACAATAGTAAATTCAATGTTTGAGATTAGTAAGCCAACGAACAAATCAAGCGATTAATTTAAGTAATGGAAAGATAATGAATACAACATGTATGGGAAAACCCAACCTCATATTATTAACACCAAGCAACAATACAAGGAATTCGCCACAGCCTTCACACATAACTCGTTTTATGAGGTCTGGACCTGTGTAAAGCCATTTGTTATAGCAACAAACCGAAACCAAAGTGTGATGCACCTCATATACAAACTTCTTCATCCTCACATGCGTTATCTGATGAAGATGCATTTAGTCGAGAAGTTCTTATTAATGCTAGATCTTTGATTAAGTCCTTCAATGCGCCAGCCAAATATTACATGTAGTTACGTTGTTTTGCATATCAAGATTGGTGGAGATTTGACTTGGAAAGCCTTTTGGCAGATCTAATAAGAAGGTTTTCTCTCGTTCTAACTCACTATAAAAGAAATATAACTCTAGTGATCAAAAAATAATAATAATAAAATAAAATTATCAACGATAATAACTTTTATTATGATAATAGGGAATAGGGATATTGCTTTAAACAACAATAGTTTTATTTTGTCATAATCACTACCATATAACTAAGTATTCATTGCGGAAAAATTGCTATGAAATTAACAGACTATGTAATTTTTTAAATAAGAAATAACAAAATTGTAAACTATAAATTCGTAAATTTGTTTGTTGGAAATGCAACAAATTAATTATATGTAAGAAAATTAATATATTACTATATAAATAATCATTAATTACAAATTGGTTGTAGTGAGGGTTACTTACGAAAGCATGCATATAGTTTGATTTTCTTAGATCAATTTTGTAGTTAAAACTACGATTTTTTAGCATCAACTATGAATTAATTGTAGCTAATATAGTTTCTTGTAGTTAATATAGTTTAAAAGTAATGAAAAGTAATGTTTTAAGTTGTCACTAGAGACAATAAAAGACACATATGCTGTGAAAAAATTGTCATTTTCATCGTTACTAAAGTGTCATCCAAATGTATCACTAATTGTCAATAGTCAAATACATTTTTTTCAGTATTAGGCTTGTAAAAATCATTATTATAACAAATTATAAATTTATTGTCACTTGAAACGGTTTAAATCTTTTGTTTCATTCTATATTACACCCCATATCCCATTTTATGAATATATGACACGTTTATCAAATATTTCATTATAAAAATAGTTGATTGAGAATCATATATACTTAACATAAATACAACAAGCCAAAATGGGAGATGAGACATGAAATGAAATAGTGGAATCAAAGTACAAAAACGATTATCTAATTCCCATCATCCATCTGATACATGCAGAGGAATGGCAGTTCCCGATCGACTTCAAATATCCCCATGGCTTAAAACTTAGCATTGAAGATTACCCATATGCCCAAGATGGCCTCCTAATTTGGTCTGCAATTGAAAATCTGGTGACGAAACTTGTGAATTACTACTACCATTCTTATCCAAAACGACATAGAATTACTGGCTTGGTACGATGAGGCAATTAACATTGGCCACGCCGATCTTCACACCGCAACTTGGTGGCCTAAGCTGTCTGCACAAAAAGATCTCATCAACATTCTAACAGCCATTATATGGACAGTAACAGGCCAACACGCCGTAGTCAACTTCGGACAGTATTCCTATTGTGCCTATATCCCTGCCCGGCCGCCATTCATGCGACGACTGCTGCCCTCAGAAGATGATGAACTTTTTCTTGCAAACCCGAAAGAGCGTTTTCTGTCATCTCTGCCGAGTTTTACACAATCAGCGAAGTTTGCTACAATTCTTGATTCAGGGTCAGGGCATTCTCCTGATGAAGAGTACACAGGGAAGAGAAAAGATATGTCGGGTTGGGTAGAGACCCAGAAATCTTAGAGGCTTTTTATCAATTCTCGGTGGAGATTAAAACGATTGAGAAGGAGATTGAGAAAAGGAATTCTGATCCAAGACTTAGAAACCGCGTGGAGAAAGAACTTTCCCCTTTGAACTGCTTATTCCAAGCTCAGGATCTGGGACTACGAGCAGAGCGATACCTAACAATGTAACTGCGTGATTAAATTGTTATCTTATTATCAAATACCGGAAAATATGTGTGCAAGAGTTAAAACCATAATCAACATAGGATGGTTCTTTAGTTTGTGTTGGAGGATATGTTGTTGTGGGTGGAATGTTAACAAGGAGAATGTAACGTAAGCAGACAACTGATGATCTTTCTCGTTCCAAAAAATGGAGATTTCTTCGTCTGTTTTTTGTGTCATTTGTCATCAGGAAAAAACAGTATTTCTGATGTACATCTGTTTTAGGTTTAAACATGCCCATCACAGCATCATTCTTCTGTCAATAATTCAATAGAATTCAGCTATTTGTCCAATGACACACACACCAAAAGAAAAAAAAAAGGTAATTGCGGAAGTATAGTGCAAAGTTTTAAAGATGATAAGACCAAGTGTAGGACATTCTACTAAACAATGAATGGTGAGAATTGTTGGAAAAGAGATGATTTTTTGAAATTCTTTAGTGCTTGAGTTTTTGCTTGATAAGAATCTGCTCGAGAGTACACATTTTATAGACATAGTTACTTGCAAAAAATTATAATATTATAATTTCCAAACTATTAAAAAATATAAAGACTCTTCTTAATTTGGTAGGCCATTTTGGTAATTATAAGGACAAGGATGATTTGTCATTCTTCAAGCTTTCTTCCTTTTCCTGGTCCACCTTATAATTTTCAATTGCTTCTTGAACTCTAATTTTTTAATTGCATTGGACTTGCTAAGAAAATTCGCTGCTTGATCATTGATGTTGATAAACTCCAAGTTAATTTCACTTCTACTTACAAGATCACAAATGAAATAATGTCACAATTTGATGTGTTTAGACCTTGCATGAAAAATTAGATTTTCAGTTATTGCAATGGTTGACACGTGGACTGATCTTGTTTTTCTTGCAGATCTAATAAAATTCTACTTTGCCAAACCGCTTCACATGCCGCACCTATGGCATCAATATATTCAGTTTCACTTGAAAATAGTGCAACCATCTTTTATTTTTAAGAAATCCAAGCAATTACCTTTGAACCAAGAGAAAAAAACATAACTAGAGTGATCTTTCGATCATCTAAAGATCCAAATCGATCATTATCTGTAAAACCAATTAATTTGTTATTTTTTTTCTTTCTATACTTAATGTCTTGTTTCTTGGTACCTTAGCGATACTGGAGGATCCATTTTACTGAAACAAAATGAATATTTCTTGGCTTAGTTGAGAAATGTAGCTTATGCAATGAATAATATTGGGACTTGTATTTGTAAGATAAATCAAAGAAACAACAAGACTCCTAAACAATTTAGGATCAATATTTTCAACACCATTTCTTGTTGCAACTTCTCATTCAATCTTAATGGAGTTGCCACCAATTGCACTTTTTCACTAGTTCAACAAGTCATCAATGTATTTTTCTTGAGAGATAAAAATCTTCCCCATAGATTATCTCACATGAATTTCAAGAAAATACCTCATGAGTCCCAAATCCACCATCTCAAATTCTTGCATTACATTTTTCTTGAATTCTTCTACTATTTTCATTTTAGTGGCCAAGTGAATAAGATCTCAATGTACAGGCATACAATCAAAAAATCCTTTATATCTCCTTTCTTCACATAAAGTGAGGGTTCACTTGAACATTCAATTTTGCTATTTCCAGCTCTTGAAGCTTGTTTTTAGCCATAAAGAGTCTCTCTCAACCGGTACACTCTTTCTTTCATTTCTTTGATTTCATACTATAGAGGTTGTTACACATAAACCTCTTCAAAATTTGCACTAAAAATACAAATTTAACATCCAATTGCAGGACAATTAAGTCCAATTATGCTCCAAGTACTAGGACAGTACGAAATTACAAATTGTCTCCAAACTTGCTATCAATGTAGATGTTTCATTGAAATCAGTTCTTGGCTATTAAGAGCAGTCCTTTGTACCAATCTCATCATATGATTTTGGATTAAATCATCTTTATTTAGCTTAGTTTGGAACACATATTTCAAACTATTCACATATTTTCTTTAGGGTAAATCCACAAGCTCAATCCCAAGTTTAGGGCTATTAATAGATCGAATTTTAATCCAAATCCAATTTGAATTCGATCCAAATTTCAAAATTTTTATCCAATTAAAATATCTAATGGATCAAATCTGATTATAAATATCTATAATTCAAAATAAATGAATCGGATACAAATTAAGTAATGCAATATGTTAAAGATTCGAATCCGAACTTTAATAATTTTTTATTAAATTAATACTCTTATGTATAATATTAATAAATATTTTAAAATAAAATCTATATATTATATCGACATAATATATATATTAACAACTTAACGTCTATATTATGCTATTAATATTGAGTCTTTAGCTTTAGAAATAAGAAAGATACTGATAAAATATCAAATATACTAATGTATAATAGTTCACCTATGCATTAATATAATGTGAAATAGGGATTTAGTATTCAAATAATTAACTTTTAGACTAACATATAATAAAAAATTATTAAAAATTTAAATATGATATAAATTTTTTTTATAAAAAATAATATTTTTATACAATCCAAATGGGAAAAAAATATTAAATTAGGTCATATTTTTTTTTTTATCAAATTTAGATATCCATCGAATTCATCTATGATACTGACTAACAAAGATCCTATAGGATATTGATTCAGATTTGGATATGAATTTAGATAATCAAATTCGGATTCAGATATGGCTAATCTGATCCAAATCCGACCCATTGACAACCCTATCCAAATTTTATTTTCTTTCACCAATTTCAATTTCTTCATTCATGGCATTTCTCTAATCTTCTTCTTTTTCAACTTCTTCAAAATTCTAAGATTCACAACCAAGGAACGCAACATTACAATTTTCATAAATATCTCTCAAAGACCATACATTCCTCAAAGGGGATTTAGTATCCAAATTTTCTTGACTTGAAGTGCTTACTTGGGATGTTTCTTCAGGACTTCTTAATAAACATAATGTTGGATTTTACTATTGTGGCTCGCCTTGTAAAATTGATGGCTCCAAAGATTCATTTAATGGTAACTTTGTGAAGGCTTTTGCTCTCAACTCCAAGCTGCCTACTTATCAAAAATCACATCTCTTAAAACAATTAATTTGTTAATCTTTGGATCATAAAGCCTATAATTCTTGACTCATCACTATACCCAATAAAGATTAATTTCTCCCCATTTTCATCATATTTATCCTTGTTTGGAGCTAAAATATGTGAATATGCAATGTAGTCAAAAACTTTAAAATGATCAACAACGAATTTTCTTTCATGCCCAGCTTCAAAGGAGTTCTATTAGGAATCATCTTAGTACATAGGAGATTGATTGAGGATATAACAACCATGTGAATAGTTTCTGCCCAAAATTTATTGTGCAATCTCTTGCCTCTAAGTATTTCTAAGCAGTTCCTTAATAGTTTGATTTTTCCTTTTGGTTACTCCATTTTGTTGTAGGCTTCCCGAAATTGTGGGCTATCTTTGAATACCAATTTTCTTGAAATATTCCATAAATGGAGTGAATAGAAATTATCCTCCATAGTCAATTCACAAGTCCTTGATTTCACATCCACTTTCATTGTCCATT
>JACGDI010005216.1:804045-818620 GCA_014898725.1 Jacaranda copaia
CAAAATTTCACACCCTTTGTTTTTGAAATAAAAATAAGGGCTGAGCAATCACCGATGTTCCCATCATTCATGAACCTTTTATGGAAGAAAATTATGAATGTTCTCCTTTAATCTTGGGGATTGAGAGGAACATTTACTACGGAATAAAAAGAAACTTCACGAATAAAATTAAAAGAAAGAAAAAATGAAATTAGCTTATTTACCTTGAGGAGGGAGATGCTAAATTTGAAGGGGACGTCATTAATGGAAGGAATTTTATAACTTCCAGGGCCACACGTGTATAAACAGCCTGCCGGTACCCACTTGTGAGCAGGGTCGCCCCATTTTAGCTCTTCCAAAGCCACCCATCCAAGACCTTGAACAAATGCACCCTCAATCTGCAATGAAAAACCAAATGAATTTCAGATATGAGCTTCCACACAGAAAAGGATCAAAGATTAACAAATATAAAGGAAAGGAAATAGAGGATATACAAGTTCTAATTGAAGAAAATTGGTGGATTTATTCTTTGGCTATCTGAAGTGATAAGCTAGAAATCTACATGTTTGCTCAATTTTCATAAAAGGGGAGGCAAAAAACAACCTGTCCAACATCAATTGCTGGATTCAGCGAAAATCCAAGATCCAAAATGACATCTGCCCGCCTCGTGTGGAAGTCTCCAACCAATGTATCAATTTCAACTTCAGCAAAGGCAGCCCCATAAGTGAAGTACCTAAATGGAACCCCTTTACCAGTTTTCCAATCAAAGCCAATATCAGGCGTCTTATAGAATCCATGAGCAGAGAGGTCTATCCGCTCCATGTAGCATGCATAAGCAAGCTGATAGTGAAAGCATAAAACTCGTATCAGTGACCAAGATAAATGGACTGCCGAATATAACTAAAATACAGCATGACAAGTCAGAGTAAATCAGTGTTTCAAAGAGCACAAGATGTAATAACTCCCTCCATTCTCAATGGGTACACCAGGGCCTGTAGATATTATTAGTTCTATATAACAATGGATGACAATAGAGGACTTGAGGCAATAAAGTTGTTCTATAGTTGACATCTCAGCTATAATTTGGTGCAGTCAAGAAAAACTGAATTTTCTGGAAGCTTATTGCTCTCTCTCATATGTTCTAGATTCTTTTGAAAGAAGGGAGTAAATTGTGACCAGAACTAGTTTATGGCCCCCATGAGTTCCAACAGGACTTTCGTGGCAAACCAAGGTAAGTCTCTAGATGAATGACCAATATGTACTTAAGGCAAACCAATAGCACATAGCCGTTCAACTAAACATTCCAATCATTGTGAATGTGCCCCAGTTGTGGGATTTGATAAGTCAATGCTCCTCAACCCACAAGACTCAAACAATAAGCTATGGGATCAAAATACAAATATTTTTTTATAACCTCAAATTTATGGCAGCAGAAAATAACTCAAATACTTATATTTAGAAATCAATCCTAACTACTACAATCCTTAGAAAATTATCTTGAGCAATAAACAAAGTCTCAAAGTTAATCAAATTTTAATCAAAAGTAAGGAACATCTCAATATATTATCACCACTCCCAAAATTGGTTGTCCTCTTCATTCTCAATTAAATCCTTCGCAAAAATGTTTATAAAATGGTATGAGTGATGAATCACCCAATAAATAGTTTCTTGGCCTTCCGTCAGATTTGAGCAAGTTGGACAAGTAATAAAAAAAAAAAAATAAGAAAAAGGAGAAAAAATCATGCTGTTCTTCCAAATAAAACAGAAAACTATCTTTTAACAACAAAACAGTTTGAAAAAAATACATATATACACCATGTGATAACTTTTCATGTTAAATTAGGCTAGTGACTAGAAAATTATATTTATCAGGACATTTTCAGAAACATACTTTCAAAACTTTCAGAATTTTTAAGTAGCAAACAATTAGAAAACTATACTTATTATCTTCGCATACATAATCTCAGAAATTTTCTGGACTTTATATCAAAATTATACTCATCAGAATATTTTTGAAAATAGCTTCAGAAACTTTCAGAAACTTAAAATCTGGATAATGATCAAAGAATTACATTTATAAAATTATTTTCAGAAATATTCTTTCAGAAAGTTTGACTTCAAATCAAGTTAATGATTAGAAAATTCATACTTATTATAATATTTTCACCAACATCCTTTTATGACTTTTGGGACTCTATGAATAACAATTCATTTATTTACTTATTTATTTTTATGAATTTTTGGAATTTCAATTTGCTAATATGACCAAGTTTTGGACTTACTTTTGATAATTCTATCATATAAGCTATAAAACTATGCTACAAGATTAACTCTAGCATTGCTCTAGGATAAAATACCTGACTAGTAAATTAGCCTAAAATAAGATATAGATTAAAAGATCAACCTTCCTTCACTCTAAATAGAAAAATCACAAAATTAAAGGGTTGTATTGTATTACCAATTCCCAAAGAAAAACAAATCTTCCAAAAATACTTTTATCCACTTATAATGCATGCTCACTCACTGAAGGAGATATATACACATATATATACACACACTCATATGCAATTATGAGCTACCAACATGTCAAGTCAATTAACCTCAAATGTAAGACAAATTCATAACTCCAATTCATGTACAATCTTAAATTGATGTCTGTAGTAGCTACCTTAACTATTAATTTGAAACTCAATCACTAAAGCTTCTATAAAGCAATTGGTATCCTATTTAGCAATATTGTAATTAGATAAACTCCACATGCTCAATCACCACAAAGCAGTCCTTAAAAAATTATTAATGAAGCCTAAACTTAATTTCAGTGTACCAAAAAGTTACATGAGAGTTTCCTTTTTTTCTTCTTCCAAGTTAATATCAAACTCTATGTCCTCAAAATTGCAAGTAAAATAAGGTAAATACTTAACATGTGATCTTGAATAAGCTTAGGAAAATTCGAATTCTATCAAATATCATATATGTCCAATTTTCTCATAATATAGAAACTCACTACTAATTATGTATTTTTGGATTTTAGATCTCATAGCATAGAGACTCAATTTTAATGAAATTCATGTAGTTCTGAAAATAAACTGAACCAAGATACATTTATGAGGTGTAATTGATAATGCTACTAATTCGAATAATAACATAACTACGTTAACATTTTCCCATATGTTGCCCAAAGAGGATATTATATATATTTCAAGAAAAACTTCTTAACCGAGGTTTCGGAATATCCTAGATGCTTCCTACAATGCACTTAGATGCCTTTAAAAGGGGACCATTCACAATTAACAATTTAAATTCTGCAACAAACCACTAATCAACAAACCAACATATTTAATCCAAATTACATATAATAAGAGTTTATGAACCAAAACATTACAAATCATCTGTCATATTCCTCTCAATTTAGGAGGATAAAACCCAAGTTTCGTATTCAACAAATGTCCCAAGTTAAAAGAGCCACAAAAATACTCATGTGGTACTGATGATAAACTTGCTTACTATCGTTAATCTATCACAAATTTGTCATTGCCAAATCCCTTAGACTCCATGATTCTATACCATAATAATAATTTATCCCCTATACTATTTGTAAATATTCTAAAGACCCTAAGTGTTATAATGTATAATTTAATTAGAGGTTTCCTTCTCTCATATAATCTACTAAAATACGTGTTATAAAATCTGCACAAAAAGAGTCGTGGCATTACATTTCACCCTCCTTAGAACAAGTTTTGCCCCCAAAACTTTAAGTGACGTCCCATATCTCAATAAATTCCCAAGCTAAAGAGGTTGTCACATATTCAAAAAAATCAAACCTACTTTTATAACTAAAATCATAACCCAAACTCTAATACCCCCCAAATCCCAAATATAGTAGCACAATACTCTTAAATCCAAAGAACTCAGAAACAATAATCTACATAATTAAAAGATTCAAAAATCCATAAATATTATTTATAAGCTCAAATTTTCCCCATATTAGAAAATAACTCAAATACTTAATATTTAGAAAGTAATCCTAGCTATTACGATTTTTAGAAAATCGTCTTTAAGCAACAAACAAAAACTCTAAGTAATAAATCAAATTTTAATTGAAACTAAGGAACATCTAATATCTTGTCACCAACCTCAAAATTTATCGTCCACTTCGTTCTCAACTAATTCTTGTGTGAAAATGGTTATAAAAATTGTATAAACAATAAAAATCGCCCAATAAATAGTTCCTTGGCCTTCTATCATGTTTGAGCAAGTTACATACGTAATAAAAAGAATAAGAAAATATTGATTTTCTTCTATGTGAAACAGAAAACTAACTTTCAACTATAAAATAGTTCGGAAAAGAAATGTATACGAATACCATTCTAAAACTTTTTACATTACTGAAATTTGTATTTATTAAGGCCTTTTCAGAAATATATTTTGATAACTTCAAGAATTTTAAATCTGCAAACAATCCAAAATTATTGTACCAACTAGAATATCTACAGAAACATACTTTCAGAAACTTTCAAATTTTATGAAATCAAACTGGTGATTAGAAAATCATAGTTATCAAAATATTTTCAAAAACATACCTTTGAAACTTCCAAAATTTTGAATCAAGATAATGATCAGAAATTCATTTTTATTAGATATTTTTAACACATACTTCTAGAAACTCTCAAAACTTTATATCAGTGTAATGATCAAAAAATTTATACTTGCCAAAATGTTTCTTAAGACATACTTTTGGGACTCCAAAAATACATAATTTGCCAAATGATGACAATTCATTTATTTACTTATTCATGCTCATAGACTTTTTGAATTTTGATTTGATACTTTAACCTGATAGTATAAGCCAATAGCACGATAAGAAATTTGCTACTATAACTCGAGAGCACTATCAGAAATTTTTTTCTGTAACTTAATTGCCTAGTCAGAAATTTATTCCTACAACCTGATGGTGTGAATCAAAAATTTGCTATTACAATCCAGTAACAACAGTTAGAAATTGCTGCTAAAACCCAATATGAGTTCAAAAATTTATAAATATAATTCAATAGTACGACCATAAAGTTTGTTATTATGACCTAATAGCACAGTTAGAAGCCATCAAATCATGCAGTGCACAATCATTATTTCATTTCTTTATCAGAAATTTTTTATTTTTTTCATTTTTGTAAATATAGCATCACATAATAGGCCTTACTTATCAAAAATTTTAACATAGCATGTCAATCCTCTTTTATTCAAAAGAAATTTCGAAAAAAAACATATATATATTTGAAAAGATTTTGTAGAAACATAGAAGGAAGAAACCATTTAGAAAAAAATAATTTTCTTTTGAAAAATATTTTAAGGAAACATAGAAGGAAAGAACTATTATTAAACATAAAAAAAAATTTCTTTTGAAAAACATTTTACAAAGATATAGAAGGAAGAAACCACTCACATGTCTCAAATTTCTTTTCCTAAATCTACAGATTTATTATGGTTGCTTATAAGTTATATCCTAACTTTGTAAAAACAGGGTCACGTGATAGGCTTCACATATCAAAAATCTTAACATAGCATGCTCAAATCCTATGCTGTGCAGAAAAATTATTTAGATAGAAATCATAACATATAAATATATATTTGAAATATTTTACAAAAACATAGAAAAAAGAAACCACATGAAAATATATAACTTTTTTGAGAAAAATATTTCACAAAAACAAAGAAGGAAGAAACCACTTACAAACACATAAAATCCTTTTTTTGGAAAAATTTTACAAAAATATAGAAGGAAGAAACTACTCACATAAGATGGTTGTGAGAGAAATTGGAGTGTTTTTGAGCATGTAAGTAATTTTTGAGTAAGTAATGCATACGTTATTTATGTTATGCTACTAATTATTAATTATATTAACTTATTATTCTATAACTTCATTCAAAAAAAAAAAAAAAGAAATCGATTGGAGCAACAACGCTTAAATGACTTGGTATTTATCAAGTATAATAGAGCTTTTTTGCTGAGATATGACAATCATGATTGCATTGATCCCATTATTTTGGAGAGCCATACGTCAAATGAAAGCAATGAATGGTTGGTGGGGAGAATGCAAGAGGAAGACGAGGATAAACTCATGTTTAATGATGAAAATTTGGCTTGGTGTGATGTTGTTAATGCTGTGGGAGTTGATGAAGATGCATACGAGTATAGATCTCGAAGTTCTCGCTCTACAGTTATAGGTTTAGTAAGGGGAAATAGAGACGGATCATCTACTTCCAAAGCAGTACCAAAAAAGAAAACACCAAGTTCACTTATGTCAAAGTTTCCACAAAAATGAAGAGGAGGAATTTGATACCAACTTAAATGATACGGAAGAGGAAGAAAAGAAGGATAATGAATGCTATAGATCTCCCATTGGTGACGAGAATGATAATATTGATCTTGATGATGAAGATTTGAATGAAGTTGAATAGAGTTGGGAAATTTGGGAGTTTAGAACTTTGGAATTTGGAATTAGAAAGTTTGGTTGCTTATTTTGAATTCAGTTACTTATTGTGCTTGATTTTGAATGACATCTTTGTATGAACTTATCTGATATATATTTACTTGTTGCACAAATTTAGGAATCATCATTATTCTTATGATTAATTGGTTGTTTATTTTTCACAATATGTGAAATATATTGGTATTTTAGGTGTATATACGGCTATAAATGAATATTTGAAAATTCGTTTACCATTTGCATTCAAATTCGTTTATAGGGCTATTATCCGTATCCGTTTAAAGCGGATATTATTTGTATCCGATTAGTAGACATCCGATTGTAAACGGATATGAATATGATAAATACACATCTGATCCGTTTAATATCCGCTCCAAGTACATATCCATTGGACATATCCGTTTATATATTCAATTATCCATAATTTAATTAAATTCATTATTTGTATCCGATAAATAATATTTAAAAAAAACACTATATATAATATATTATATTTTTATGTATTTTAATATATAAATAATATTTAAAAAATTACCATATACAATATACTATTATACATAATAAATTATTTTTATTTTTTAATATGAAATTTCATAATCTATATATAAATGAATATATGAATAAATTAGTAATTAAAGAATTAATAAAAAAAAATTAGATGGCAATGATGATAATTGAATAATATTAAATCAAAAAAATTTGAAAAACCAATATATAAATAATAAAATTAAGCAATATAAAATTATTGTAGCTTTACTTTATAATTAATTTATATTGGTGTCATTTTATTAATATTAATTAGTCATAAAGTGAATCAATAATTATAAAAAAATTAACTAAGTCAATAATAATTAACATTTTATTCTAAAATAAAATCGTAAAATACTAAAATTATTAACTAGCTAAGGGGACATTGAGATTTAAAAGAGTGTTTAGGTAAGTTTATAAGCTTTTTAAAACATATTATAAGATATCAAAAAGTGTTTAGTAATTTTTTTTAAAAAGGAACTTATAAGCTTTTAAAATAAGGTGTTAAAAGTTTATAAACTCTTTTTATAAAAGTTAGGAATTCCTAACTTATTTTTAGGATATTAACAAACTCCCATAATTTTAAGCACATTAATTATAAAATTGCCATCATTAATACCTTATAGGCTCTAAAATTTTATTTTATCTAAACAATTAAGAACTAATTTTTAAAAAAAAGATTTGATAACTTATAAGCTCTGAAAATATCTTATAAGACGTAGGAACTTATAAGACCTTTTAAATAAATTTAGGGCCAAACACCCTAAACTTATTTAAAACGTCTTATAAGCTCCTGCATGTTATAAAATGTTTTTATATCTCCTGCATCTTATAAGATACTTTTCAAAATTATAAGATGCTAAATTTTTTTATTTTTTTAAAAAATAAGTTCTCAAAGTATTTGAATAATAAGATCTTGGAGTTTATAAAGTATTAGTAATGATAATTTTATAATTAATATGATTAAAATTAAGGGAGCTTGCTAAGATTTTCAAAATAAGTTAAGAACTCCTTATTTTCTTCAGAAGTGCTTATAAGTTTTTAACATCTTATTTTAGGAATTTTGTAAGCTATTTTCTTAAAAAAATTATGAAATACTAACATCTTGTAAAATATTTTGGGGAGTTTATAAACTCACGCAAACAAATTTTAAATAGTTTACAATATCTAACCATATACATATAATATAAGATGCAAATATCATTTCATAATTTTATTTTGTAGAGTTGTAGTATTATTAATTTATAGTATGATTAATTTAGAAAACTAATAAAATTTATCTAAATATAAAACTTAAATTTCAAATCCTATAGTCTCACAACTTTATAAATTTTAAACCCCAAAATACTAATAATAGAGAATATTTTTATTGATTAACGTAGTTATATCTACATATCTTCTAAAACTAAATGTCAATTTTCAATAGCCATCCTAAAAACTAATTTTTTAAAATTATATTAAAATATAATATACAAAAATATTAAGTATCAAAATATGAATCAGAGTCATACATAGCAAATTAATGAATAATTAAATTTTAAAATTAAAAAATTAATAACTACAATAAAATAAAATTATCTTTGATCTTTGATCTTTGAAGTATGCTAATTTTGTTGTTTGCTTGTTGTTTTTTCTAGATTTTATTATATTATTTATTTGATTATTTTTTAAAATGAAATTTATTAGAAAAAATATGCATTTTATTATAAGTTAATGAATTTAGATATTCGAATATTCATAAACGGATATTCGGATATTTATAAATGGATATTCGGAATAATTATAATCGGATACGAATATATCCAAATTCGGATAACATCCAACGGTTGCGAATTCGGATGTTTTTAAAAAATATCCATCGGATACGGATACGGATAAGGATATAAATATTGTAGAACTTAAATGGATACAGATACAGATACAGCCTATCCAATCCGTTTAATATCTGTTTACAACCTTAGGTGTATAGTAGAAATAGATACATATATATATATATGGTGCGCTTTATTTCAATAAAACACGCTATGCACTATAGCTCCAGGGCACCTTTGTGCGTTGCTGCGCTTTGCGCTCCTGACAACTATGCATCTTATATTTCCTTTCCTTCAATTTACAGATTGCTTTAGGTTACTTAAATCTACTATAGAAATATATCATAACAGTTAAGGTCATCCACCTAAGCAAATTAGAATATAATAGTATAATTAAAGGTCCAAGTACTATATCAAGAATGTGAATTGATTGACACTTAGGCTTTGTTTGGTTGCATTTGGTTGAATTTTGGAAAATTTTCTCAATAAGGGTGTTTTGGGAATTAAAATTGAGGAATAGTCACACTGTTTGGTTTTGTTCTGGGAAAATATGGGAAATGGAAGTGTTTGTTTGAAATTGTTTTGCAAAAGACAAATTTTATTGTACATGTCAAATCAATAACTTTTTTATTGGGTTTGTAGGGTAAAATTATATTTTTAAATTTAATAAATATATGAGGATATGTATATGTGGCTAAATGATGTATGTATATACTTGTAAGGATTAATATATGATTGTAGTGAAGTAATGAGTAATTAATTTAATTTTGAACTTAAAAAATTAATAATTAAGAAAATTATTATGACATAATAATTTGATGAAATGAATAAAAATAATGAAACGAAAACAATATTATCTAATTACAAAACTTTATTTAATGATAATTTAGCAAAAAATGGATAAACGTATTATTATACACTGCTAATTAATATTTGTTTAAAATTTCTGTAATTAAAAATATTAATAGTAATTAATTAAGTAAATTTTGAAATAAATTTGATAACATTTTAATTAGGGTACAATCATTAATATATTTACTAATTTAAATAAGATTTTAATTAATAACATATTTTCTAGTAAATATATGAGTTAACAAAAATATTATTTATATTTTAATAAATCTTTAATTATTAACATATTTAATGTTTAAATATAAATATGTAATAATTAATATAAATACTATTTAATTAAAAATGTAATGCAAATATGTAATAATTAGTATAAAAACTAGTAAAGAAATAATTAAATATATAAAAAATAACTAAAGCAATAAAATTATATATTAACTTATTAAATAAGATAACCTAACCATGAAATATGCTTAACATATTTACTTTACAATTAGTAAATGATACATTGAATTATAAATTAGTTATTCGTAAATAATATATTTTACTAGAAAATAAAAAATAAATAAAAATAATATTTTGAAATTACAGTTAATTTTTTAAATATTTTTGGATGATTATTTTAATTTATTTGATTAATATTTTATTGAATGTTTCAGATTATTTAAAGAATTATCACACTATATTTAATTTTTTTGGTTAAATTTATAACTAAATGCAAAAAAAAAAATCAAAAAAAAATTAATTAGTAAAGTTTTAATATTTTCATATATGTAATGTGTGTGTGTGTGAGAGAGAGAGTGAAACGAAATAAGGGAGTGTAAAACAAATGAGTGATATGAAAGATAGAGTGAGAAAATGCAGGATAGGTATCCTTTTTTGGCTCCTGGGGATATTTTGGGAATAAAAAAGGTGTTTGGGGAGTTAAAATTGAAAAATGTATAGTTCGTTTGTTACTATTTTGTGGAGCTGGAAAATGTTTTCACAAAAACTAAACAAACATAGGCTTAGGTTCTTCACCTTACCTTGTAGAAAAATTTGGACTACTTATGGAGAATTGTCATGTGGAGATATGGTGGCATAAGAAAACAAGTACTAAGGTTTTATATTAGTATCACTCATATATATAGTGTCACTTGTTGGTTATTTTGACTTGGCACAGCTTCACACCCAAAATAAAAAAAGGGAGCTAAGACCAAGCTCATCAGCTTATTATCCTAGGTCGAATCAAGTTGAGAAGATCCACTTTGTTACATTCTCATTTCCCTTGTGTGGCGGTAGGGGGGCCAAAAAAGGAAAGAGAACCTAAAGAAACAAAATAATTGGTTACATTTTCAATATAATCTCCTTTTTCTATTACTTTGGCCCTCTATATTCTTATAGTAAGCCACATGACTAGATAGCTTGCCAGGGTTAAAAACTATCTAGATAGCGTATTAAAGGGATTGGAAGACCTCCAAGATGACGCCTCTACCCAAAAATCCGAAAACTTGACAAAAATAATAATATAAGTCATATCTAATTAATTAACATGAACCAAAACCCAAAAAAACACAATTACAACTAGGACTTATTTTTATACTAGTTATGAGCTTAACATTACATAAAATAAATTAAATGGTTCCTACTGAGTATTACAAAACTAAACTTACTTTTAATAATTCTATCGTGTAAGTATAAACCATGAAATAATATTATCTCAAATACTGCTCTACGATTAAATGCCTAAGTCACTAAATTAGTTTAAAACAAGATATGAACCATACGATCAACCTTCCTTCACTATGAAGTGAATATTGTATTATTAATTCCCAAAGAAACACATTATGTCCTCAAAATTGCAAGTAATCAAGGTAAATATCTTAAATGTAATCCCTAATAAGTTCAAAAAAATCTGAATTCTATCCACTATCATATATGTCCAATTTTTCGAAGCTTCACTACTAATTATGTATTCTTGCATTCTAGATCTCATGTCATCGAGGCTTGGGCTTAATGAAAAATTCATGTAGTTTTAAAAATAAACTAATCAAGATATTTATGACGTACTATTGATATCGCTATTGATTCAAATAAAAACATAACCACCATAACATTTTCCCATATGCCGCATGGGAAAGATATTATATATATTTCAAGAAAGAATTTCCTTCTGCCAACATATTGTTACAACCAATATATTTCCTTCAATGAACTAAGATGCCAATGAAAGTAAACCATACACAACTAACAACATATTTAATCCAAATTAAAGATAACATGAGTTTATGAACCAAAAACATCACAAAATCATATATGATACCGCTCTCTCCTTTTCAGGGCAATAAGACCTAAGTTTCCAATTCAACAAATTTCCCAAGTCAAAAGAACTGCAAAGATACTCATATGGCACTGACTACAAATCTGCTTATAATTAATCATTGATCTATCAAAAGTTTGTCTTTCCATTTGTTCTTATACAAAACACCCCCTCTATTGACCTAATGGGATTAGCACCTTCATTCTACGTAACATGGGTCATTGTGAATTCATATTAATTTACTCCCTATACCATTTTTAATTTTTTAAAGACCTCAAATATTATAAATGTATGACTAAATTAGTGGTCTTTCATCGTAGAAGCTTTTGGAATATATGATATTAAATCTACTACTACAACAATTCACCAAAAAAGTTGAGTTATTAAATTATACTCCTTAGAAAAAGTTCTGTCCTCAAGTGACTTCCCATGTCTCAATATATTTCCAAAGCTAAAGACATTGTCTCACATTCAACCAAAAAGAAAAAAAATATGTATATCTAAAATATAACCTAGGCTCTAATACCACTTAATGTCACACCTCAAATCCTAGACATAACACAACAATGCTCTTAAGCCGCATGACCTTTTTTTTTTTTCCCCTCCTTCCTAAACCGCAGGACTTAGAAACAATAAGCATAATCAAAAGAGATTAAAATCCATAAAATATTATTCATGACCTCAGATTTTACCGCATCAAAAAATAGCTCAGATACTTATACTTAGAAATCAATCATATCTATTACAATCCTGAAATTGTCTACAAAACACCTTTTTTTGTAATCTACAAGATTAGCATGCATGATTATCTAAAAGGTGACATATGCACTTAAATTCTACATGTTTAGGTCCTTGCCAGATATTATCGATACAAGCTTTTCCTGCAAAAAAGGGAAATCTTTTGTTCCAATAGAAGCAAAAAGTTATGTAGATTATTCAAGAATCAAATTCAATTTACTTCATAAAAGAAGATGAAGATGAACTCCTATGGAATGGTTTCACAAATTCAGTCAATTATCTTAATTGTGGAATATCATTAAGAAATAGAAAATTGCTTCACTTTTGTAATTTTCTAAGTGTTCCATATAAGTAGAACTAATCAAATTCAATTTTTTCACTCTATCTCAAAGTATCCATTCACCCGAAACTAAACTATTTTCATTTCCACTTTGTGAAAGCGGGCCACAAATTCCAAATATTTAATGCACCCCTCCCAACACAGGACACTCTAGAATTCTATATCATATTAATAATTTATTCCCGATACTATACTTAACAATTTTAAAAACTTCAAATGATATAACGTATAACTCGACTAGACATCTCCTTATGTCATCAAATCTATTGGAATTTATACTACTAAATATATTAATATAATGATTCACAAAAAGAGTTAGGTTATTGTCCTCATAAGCCACTAGGAATGTATTCGGATACGCTTCAAAGAACTTTTCGAGCAAAATATAAATGAGAATCACTACACTGTCCCCTATTCATATAGAGTTTTTTACAAAGATCTATTGTTCTACGCGTCCATGGAACTTTGAGCATCTCTAGGTTTTCCCTTATTTACTTCCTTCTCGTGTCAAAATGACATCTAACAGCATTCACCAACTGGTTCCCAACCCAAATGATCCTTCAGCAGTTATCTTCAGTAGATTCTACCATACTCAACTTGCAAATATTTAGTCCATCTATCTTTTGCTTTAGCAATTCAGCACCTTAATGTCAACTTATTCAGAATCAGTTGATGTGAATGTTGTTTCTTAATAACTATATTCCTCCAATACATCACGCTGGTCTTATGTCAGTCTTATAACAGTTTACTTTGACCAATAGAAATTTATCAATCCTACGAAACACTGAGACAATACAATTGAGAAAACCAGATATAGTGCTCTGCATGTCATCTTGAATGCCCTTTTCCTACAAATAATTCAGAACTAACACGTCTCTAGTTCATCTATAACCACCAAATTCATCAAATATATAATAGGGATCCTTTGGTTTTCTCAGAAGTTATTTTACGATATATATTACTGTAATCGAATTACCAACATGACCAACTTGGATCATTATCGCATCTCTGCAGTAGAGCTATTAGGTTTATTTTGGTGTCTTCTCATTTAAAATCTGAATTACTGCTTCCACTTGCTGGCATATGCCATTTAAACTTCTGATGATATACACTACTTTCTGATATAACAAAAAAAAGAAAAGAATCTCCGTAAAATTTAATTAGTTTAGCTAGCAGAAGCCTGGAACTAGGCGTAACACGACAACTAAAAATAAAGCAGCAATAAGATTACCTCAGTAAATGAGCCAAATTTATGTTTGGATGCCATAGGCTCCATTCGTGCTTTTATTTGTTCGCAGGCATCTAAAACTGCGGCACCATAGATATCAGAACTTGCAGAAGCCGCTGTCGGCGATGCATTTGGAACCTGTTAGGCATACCACTATAACATAAGTAGGAAGCAAATAAGAATAAGGTTTGGTTCATTCCATATTCATAGTGATCAATAAAGTACTTAAAACAAGAGTAACTTAAACATGGATATGTGAAGTAATGGAAGGTAAGAGTAGTTTTCTCTTCATATAATTCTAAGCAATAGTTGGGGGGG
>JACGDI010005216.1:818665-857935 GCA_014898725.1 Jacaranda copaia
GCAAAAACATCTAACCACCCAAATTAGGTACCTCCATTTGCATAGAAATTCCAACAGGATAGAAGGAATACTTCAATTTTCTTTTCCAATTAAAAAGTTCTACACTCTGTTAACTTTACAGATAATAAATTGCCAGGAAATGCAGAATTGGACTCTAGAAATAATGAAATAATTCAAGTGTGTTAAGCAGAAGCAAGTCCAGATTATATGCAAAAATTCCTAAGTTCAAAGCTCGTACATTTCCAAGTCCACAGAATTTCTCAAAGATTTCTTATTTCGACTTAGGATTTTTATTTAAAATTTATTATTCCCCTTTCGTGTAATTGGTGCCAGAATGTTGTATGTATGAGCAGAGTATGTTCTGTTTTTTCTCAAAAAAATAGCAACTGTCAAAATGTACATCCAAATGAAGTGCTTTTACACACAAAATATAAAGAACTGAAGTAAATGAAGGGTGGACACTGGTAAGCCATACTCTTGAGACATCAGCAAAAAGTGAAAACTACCATATTTAAATGACAAAGCTCTGAAATGAGATTGTTTTTCTGCTGACACTTCAATCTTAAAACTCTGGCCATATGTGTCAAGTATAACTATATAGCTTGTGTCAATTTTATAAAATAAGTTTACATCTTATAAGATGTTTTATTACTCCTGCCCCTGTAAGAACAAGAACAATTCCATTAAATATGATAGTTGCAGGTTAAGTTTCAATAATAAAACCATGAACTTAACCTTCCAGTTATCATGATTGGTTTTTACGCATAGAACCAAAATATTTGCAAGAGATATTTGAACAAATTTCATCTTTCTCCAGTCAAGATCAAATTTACTTTTCTGCTTTTAACATTGGTAAAAGAAACTTTCACCTTGTCAGTACTTGTCTCAGAAATAAATACAGAGCTGAGAGGAATGTTGAAGGCAGATGCAGCAACTTGTGCCACTTTTGTATGCAAACCTTGCCCCATCTCAACACCACCATGTGTGACTAATACAGTTCCATCTGTGTAGACATGAACAAGTGCCCCTGCCTAGAACAAAAAACAGATGGACAAATCTAAAAGACTGCTAGACTTACATGGGTGAAAGAATAAAAAACAATCCATGAGTATAAAAACAACAATTTGTTGTGCTTCAGTTGCAGACGTTGTCATCACATGAGTAAAGACACCTTGAAAATCTTTGATCCATGTATCTCTATTCTTGTTAGATACACAACAAAGGAAGAATGAAATCAGAATGTGGCACTTTCCAAAAGATGACAAGAAACACGTAAAGATATTCCAGAACAAGATCAGAATTCTAATACACATCTAAACATTGTGTCCACCCAGCTTCTACTCGAAGTAATCAGCTGCTTAATGGGACAAAAAGGCAAAAGATTATAAATCGAATTGTTACTATGACCTTACAAATCTAATTTTGTTATTTATATTTTTTCAACCAAAAGTGCTTTTCGAGTAGCTAAAAAATCTTTAAGGAAAGGTCAGAATGTTTCGAACTCCAAAAGCACTCCTAATTTAAAAGATATGATAACTGTGAGGATAGAAAACTACCTGATTC
This sequence comes from Jacaranda copaia, assembly GCA_014898725.1. Lineage (NCBI taxonomy): Eukaryota > Viridiplantae > Streptophyta > Magnoliopsida > Lamiales > Bignoniaceae > Jacaranda > Jacaranda copaia. The sequence continues at coordinate 820,229 of JACGDI010005216.1, forward strand.
ATAAACTTCGCAGTAAAAGAGATGCCAAATTTTGTAGGGACGATAGCAATTCCACGCTTCTTCCATCTATTTTGAAGATTGAATTGCTCAATTTCTTTGCAAGTAGCTGAAAATTTGCAGGATTCCTTCAGTTCATTCCAGAGACGCTTTAAGGTGAAATGTTCAATTTGTTGACCATAATGCAACATTGATCCCTCTCTTTGAAAATTCATCTCCTAAAAAAAGGTAAATGCATAATTGACCAATCAGAAGACCACCAAACCCGGGCACAAAAGGAAATATAATCAAAGAAACAGTGATCAAGATGTGATGCATACCCTAATTTCTTCTGGACTTTTCTTAACTTCCATGGAAATTCTTTGAATCCAATTTTCAGCAATTAGCATACCTTGTGGGCCACCAAATCCACGGAAAGCAGTGTTACTAGGCAAATTAGTGAAGCAAACCTTCCCTTTAATCCTAACATGTGGAATCTCATATACATTATCTGAATGAAACATGGCTCGTTCAAGCACCGCGAGTGAGAGATCAAGTGAGTTTCCCCCATTATTGAAGATTTCAAGATCTAAAGCAAGTACTTTTCCATCATTTGTAAAGCCAACCTAAAAAATATCGTTTCAGCATTAATTCTGTCATTGAACATTCTGGAATCTACAGCTAGCTAATTTCAATATGGTGAAACTTTAATGTTGATACCAGGAAAGGAAATTTTGCTTGTCACAAGAAATTCAAAGATAAGAAATACCTTGTATTTTCCAAGAAAGCTATGGCGTTGTCCAGTTATCATCATGTCTATATCCCTGTCTAATGTAATCTTTACAGGCCGATTCAGTAGATATGATGGAATGGCAGCCACAGCAGCAAGAAAAGCAGACCTTGTTTCTTTCCCTCCGAATCCACCGCCAATTCTTTTAGTCTTGCAGACAACTTTGGACATTGGAAGGCCGAGAACACGAGCAACATATTTTTGGTGCTTCTGAGGAGCCTGGGGAAAAACATAATGAACATCATAATTTTAGCACAGATTTCTATACTCGAATCTATTTGTGCACTCCCTTGTTGAACTCAAGCAAAACATAAGAGCAAAAAGAAATACACAAATCCATAGTTAAAACTGCAACCTGCAAACAGCAAGTAAAGAGGTACCAGTAATATGCACTAACTTCTAGAATTCAAGTCATAAAAACATTATCCTACATTTATTTGCATAAGAGATGTATGACAAACAAAATTAAAGGAAGAACGTTTTAGAAATGACACAATTCACTTGATTTCAGGATCTAGAAGTCATTCGCCAAGGTCCCTTAACATTCAACACTGCTTCAGAAAACTCTGGGGGCATTTTGGAAGTGGGTCTCATCAGCAGAAATATGTAACGACAGATATCTTAATTTGTTCTAGAGGAATTGGTCAACAAAGTCAGTCTGATGAGAGCATCTGCTCCCATATTAGAAAGGGCAATGCAAAGAAAAAAAAGGGACAAGGCAGCCAGCGGCCCACATAAGAATCTGCACTGCATGTTGTAAATGTTTGGTTAGCAAAAACTTACTTGAGTAGATGAGATCATATGAACTTCATTTCCACCATCAGTTGTCCATATTAAAGTGCTGTTTGGCTCCAAGTAGAAATGCTCCTGACCCCCAACCTGAACCTCTCCCTCTATAATCTTATCACACTGCCCTGACAAAAAGCAGAGTTTCACATCCCCTTTCCTCAGACATTTTTCAGTATTAGGATGGAAACTATTAGATGCAATAGCATCTTCAATGGACAAGATTGCTGGTAATTCTTCGTACTGAATGTGGACTTTTCGAGCAGCATGCTTTGCATTTTCATGTGTATCAGCCACAATCACCCCAACAACCTGCAGATAATCTTAATAAAACTCTGGACTTTGATGAATGTGAATAAATAGACTGCAAAGAAAAAGAACGAATTTTTGTTATGTTCAGCCAATTATAGTGAAGAATGTCACTCCACAGAGACCATTGTAGAAGGTGACATTGATGGGAATCTGGCGTACAAGATTGGTCCTGTCTTACAACTTTGGCATATGACATTTTGGGTCAGGTTGTTACGTAAGATGGCAGGAAAATCAATCTTCCAGTTATCGATATGCTGGTCTTTTGCTGATTTCTCTACTTCTTCCACACATATTAGGGCCACCAGTCATGAGAGAGTCAATGTTACCAATGCACATTGCCCACTAGAAAGATTTCTTGCCACACAAAGTTACTTTTCATTGCTGCTAATTCAAGCTTATGCTAATTCTGATACAGCATTGCTATCGCCGTATGGGATACTCTAGCACCTGTTAATAGGTTTTAATTTCATAATTGTGTATAAGTTGTTGTAATCATTTATACAGACAAATCAATTTCCATGTGACACCGATAAAGTCAAATTTCCAACATCAATGACCACAGGCATATGCCATGAGGAGACTACTAAAATTATCTTGCTTTTATAGGGAAAGAGGCATAGGAAACTTTCATTTACTAAATGTTTCTGAATTATGAATCCAATTTGGAGATTTCAGAGAAAGAGGATCAAATTGTAGAAAGCCGCACCAAAACGTCAGAAAAGGTTGAAAAGACAGCAATCTTTTGAACTGTTGAAATAACAAGTCATAATTGGAATAAGCCTATTCGCCAAAATCATTCAGTGGCAGTAGAAATTATTCTTGCTAATAGGTATTCTCTCAAATACAGTGAACAAAATCTATAAGTCTTTAGGAAAAGATTTTATACTAGTAAGGTGGTATGTCAAGGAATATATTGTCCTTTGTAATAAAAGCATGGTGGAAAAGGTGAGCTTAGGCTCCAGGTATATACTTAAGCAGCTCAACCACATATCAAAACTGTCAAAGAAAAACTTTTCAGCAGAAACAGAAATTGGATGGTTCAGAAAATTTACCTGACCCACACAAGTGACCACTTCTGAAGCAAAAAGTTCCTCATCTGCAACAATTGGCCCAATCCTATTGTCCCCTGGGACATTCTTGGCAAAAAATATTCCTGCAAATCCAGGAGAAGACTTTGCTGCTACATCGTCTATTGCAAGTATACGAGCGTGAGGCTTTTTACTCAATATCAGAGCAGCATATAAACCATTAGGAGGCATGGGAACATCATCTGTATACTCTGCCTCCCCTGTAACCTACCATTAGCCAAAAATCAGAGTGAAAACATTTGCATGTAAATGAACATCAAAAATTACAATTCCCCCAAATAATTTTCGAACCATGTATCGATAACAAGCAGATGCAGAATCAGATAAAAGCGAAGCAACTGTTAAGAGGTTTTCTTGAACTAAGGAATAAAGTCCAGGAGCTCATCAGGGCCTATTTAAAGTCCAGCCTCCAAAGCAGTTTCCCTCCCATGTTGCTTGGGAAAAGCTTACTATGCCCTCATTATCCCCGAAATACAGGAACTTCAAACTAGAACCAGTGCCAGGACCCAACTTTAACAGTCATTTTTTTCTTTTATCTGATGATGATAACATATGGAAAACCATAGGACAAAAGAGAATGGATTGTCATAAGACAGAGCATGGGTAAAGAACACAGGACAAGGAAAACGTTCTTATGCATTTTAATGATTTTCAAAAGATGCTTGTTATAGCTGATGACTAGTGCAGATTAGGCAGGCAAGAAGCATCATGTCACTTTCTCTGTTAGCAGAGTTATGAGATAACAGAAGTGCTAAAGACTATATAAATGCTGCTTCATTTACCTCCAAATTAGCACAAGACGAAAAATAAGCAGTTGAAGATCTGCTTGTTTGCACAAATAAATTATACTCAGAGGGCTAATTTTTGCATTAGAGATGTCCAAACCTGAAGTTTTGATGAAAGATGAACTTCAGGAGCTCCAACAGCACTCCCACGCTTTACAATTTCGTAATCCTGGCTTCCCATAACCGAAGGATGACAAGATGATTTTATTGCTGAAAGATGAGATTTTGGTACTGTTTCATCGAAGGAGACCAGTCCATCCATTTGGTGACAAATCCACAGGAAAAACTTGAAGAAAAAACTTAAGATTAAGGATTTCCGAAACTCCACCATCCCTCCTGGTGCATCTTCCTTCAGCACAATGTCCTTCTCCAGTACTTCCAAAGCACCCTGTAAAAGCTCTTTGTTCCAATGCTTCCCCATCAGAAATTTCTTTGTTTCATTTACAGAAAGAGAATAAGGAGCAACTCCTCCATAAACAATTGATGCATCAGAAACCACCCATTTCTGATCCCCCTTTTCAAGATACACACGCATTCCAGCATTCACAATGGCAATATCATCATCCCTCCTATGAGCTTGCTTAAATTCTTTCACAAATTCATATGGCTTGTTCCAAGGGAGAAAAACTGAAAGAAGGATCTCATTACTTGCCAGATCTACTTTACGATAACCCAGGAAAAAATTTTCAGCTGCACAAATCCGTATGTTTCCTCTATAATCAGATATTTGAAACTTTGCTCCGGCAGCCATCCATAGAGGGTTCAGGTCCGATATAGGACTTGCAGTGCAAATATTTCCACCAACAGATGCAACATTTCTTATTTGTGTTCCAGCAAACCATTTTAATTGTTCAAGGATGGATCTACAAGATGAAGTTTGAAATGGAGGCTGCTGATCTAAAACTACTTTCAGTACTTTGGCTAGTTCCGAAAGTTTAACTGCTGCACCAATCTCCAAGCCTTCATCTTTTGTAATCAATTGGTTAAGTTCAGGCACATGAGCTGCATGGATCAGAATTGGATAGTGAAAACTTTTGAGCCTTGTCTCAATACCCACCTCTGTGTTACCAACAACTAGTTTGGCATCTGGATATCTGACCTTTATATCAAGTACATGCTGAAGATTCAAAGGACGATACCACTTAAGTCCATTCGACCCATTTAAACATAAATTAGTTAATTTCCTCCATTGAAGTTCTGGAGGAAAAATAAGCTCTTTGTCAGTGTATGAAGCTCCATCTATATCACTGTAAGAAATCGGCTTCAAATTGTTACCACAGCAAATTTTTCTTTTGATAGCGTCTTTATCATCCTTAATATTCAGCCCACATGAACATGGCTCACCAGTTGAAGGGCAAACAAACTCACTGCTCAAAAGTCCTGAGGATTCATTGGCATACACGGCATCATTTGTCCTTGCAAATACACGAAATGCATCAATGATTGGTCTATAACCTGTGCATCGACATAAATTTCCAGCAAGGTTTTCTTCAATGTCTTCTTTGGTGGGTGATTTCTGAGATGATCTCAGTAATGCATACATAGACATAACAAAACCAGGGGTGCAAAAACCGCATTGTGAGCCATGTGATTGTGCCAGTGATTCCTATAGAAGATTTATTACAGGTGTATCAGAATATTCTTTAATAAAAAATGATGTTAAGTAAAATTCTCACTGGTACTTTGAAGGACAATGCAGCAACATATCTAAAAAGAGCAATTATAGTATCTAAATGTCCACAACTACTACCTCTTCTGAAGTATCATTCATGATAACAGAACAAGGACTATACCTGGATTGGATGCAAACCATATCTTCGATTACCAACACCCTCCACTGTAATTACATGCATTCCTTCTACTGAATACAGAGGTGCCAAGCATGCATTAATTGCAAGGTGCCTGAAAATTATTCAAGTGTGACAGATAAAGAGTTCATTCCAATTTTTGTTTTATTTTTCATAAAAATATTAAGGAATACTGACATGGACCAATAGCAATTGAGATAAGATGGAACAGGTGAAGCCTTAAAGTTATGCAATGCAGCATATGGTGTAAAAATCACCTTCATTTCAGTAGATAGTACTATGAAAAATAAATAAACATTTCAAAGAGATGCAAGAAAGCTGAGACAAACTTCATGCTTCTATTAGGCCATATCTATAAAACATTTGAGCTGAAAAAGTGCCGAGAGAGAGAGAGAGAGAGAGAGAGAGATGGACTAAATACAATATTAGAGTTACTGGAGGAAATCATTATCTTTCTTTTGGTACCTCGTACAAAGTATAAGTTTATCCATCTTAGTCATTGTATTGATATATTTATAAAAATTTGAGATACAAAGCATCATGGAACCAAACCATCAAATAATTATTGAGTTCAGGAAGGATTGACATGAAATCTATTTTTGTTTGTATTTGAATGGACAAGAGAGGAGAGAGACTCACAAGCATTTCTTTGAAATTTGGTCAAAATAAGAAATCATCACAGTGCATGCCCCACAACCTCCCTCACCACACCCAAGTTTCGTCCCAGTCAGGCCTATATCTGCATTAAGAATAACAACAAAGAACAAAGTCTTTAAGGAAATGCAGGAAGATTAAGATTCTCAGTGGATAACTGCACAGAGAACCTTAAAAAAAGAATATATATAAAGCAATCAACAGAGCTGGGTTATAAGTACACTCATCAAACTCAGGCCATCATGCTTCAATAAATTTACCAATATGAATTAGAGAGCATCGAAGTTGTTAACCATTCAAATAACATCAAATATTTCTCCCAAAACAATGAGTTCAAATAAAACAAAATTATCTTCCAACGCATTTCTCAAAATATTTCTTTTTCCTCTTGATCTCATCCATGCCTTCAGCAACCCAATAAATTTAATTCCTATAATCCACTATTTTCAAGAAAATTCTCAATCAATCATTTTCAAGAATTTTGTATTCATATAATATAGTCTTCTATCTATTTACTCTTGTTTTTTTGAATTCCACCATCTTCATGTGGTAAGGAAAGTTTAAGAGCATTAAAATTCATTAACTCAAAGTAGACCAACTTTTTGTAGTGGAACTAATATAGGAATTAAGTATATCTTGCAGCACTTTATATCACCTGCATATGTTTATATTATGACCTGCCCATGAATATATAACCCAATATTTTGAATTCAAATTTAGGGTGCACAGTGATTAAGTGCAACTAAGTATCAAATGCACTCTTAACTTTATTGTTATCATTTGAAGAACTGCAAACCAAGTGCAGATGCTTCAAAACTACTAATCGAAAAATAATGCAAGATACTTTCTGGAAGTCAATAGAAAGAAAACAGATTAATTCAACATACTGTAACGACAAAAACGCAGTTTGCTACATTATGCAGGTAGATGATGAGACCTACATGATGCAGGAGATATTCTTCTTTATGGTATAAATTCTTTCAATCATAAATAACACCATATTTACTTTGGGGGGGGAGGGGGGGTGAATAGCACCGAAGCTTATGAACCCTCAACTCACACGGGATTCTAGATGCTTGGGTTCACCTGCATAAAATGGGCCCAGTAGATAGTTCATCTTCAGTAGACTATAGTATATTCAGTATTCCAGTAGCACGACAAACTGCATAACATGAATGCCATTATTGTATATACGTAAGTGAGTAAAAGTCAGTTGTCACTCTAAGGTGATCACTCTACTGGACTGGTATTAACAGAATTACAAAATTAATCAGATCAAAAGTGGTTTTTTCAAATGGCCGCTTGTCATATTGACGGCCATATTTCCACTAATCAAACAGTTGTCCACTTCAATCATATATTCAAACAAACAATTATTAAAACACTGTAGCCAAAATCACACACACTAAAAACAAGAAACAGAAGAACCCAAATCTTTCCATCTTCTTTTTGAAGAAAATCCAGGAATTAGTCTTATTATAATATGTTTTACCTCTGAGATACTCAAGAAGAGTAAAATGGGCCAACCCATCAGGCAAAACTCTACGGGCCCCATTAACGTACAAGATGGGTTCCTCTGGTGCAGATTCTTCAATTCTCTCCATTTCATTCTCTGTCATCAAAGACCCCATCTCTCACTCACTCTCTATATCTCTACTATATGTATATCTCTGTATATCCTCCAAGAATAATGCAATACAACTTGAGATCAGATTTCAGAGTATTTCTTTGAACTGGATTCATGCTGAATTGATTAATCTCTATCTCCCTCGTTTATTTCCTTTTCCTTTTTGTTGTGAATTGATTTGATTAGACTGAGAAATAGATGGACTTGTGGTAGGACATATGGGTACAGACGTATTATTGGTCGATGATATAGCGGTTCACTGACGGTCCGAACCTGACAAGCTTGCTGACGGATTCGTGCCAATAATTTCTAGATATTGTTTTGCCTGTTCTCGGCATTTGGTATATTTTTATAGGTATGGAATTATTAAAATTAGAAAGGTTAATTGGCTTAAAATCCACTAATCCACTTTTAATTTTGTTTTCAATTTCCACTCATCACTTTTTCATTTTTAATTCCCCATCTTAATTTTATATTTTGGAATCACTCCTATTAATTGTAAAAATATTAAATTGCCCCTTATTTAGAATTTAAATTACAAAAAAACTTAAACTTTTTTCACATTCTTGAAAATGAGCGAGATGGTGCAAGTATATTTTTTTTTCTTTCTATTCTTTAATCCATGACTCTCTCTCTCTCTCTCTCTCTCTCTCTCTCTCTCTCTCTCTCTCTCTCCATTTTTTTCAATTTTTCTCTTCATCTAGAAATGCCCTATAATTGTTGAGCTCCTCTCGTTTCATCTTTCTTTTTCTTGTTGTGAGTAATTTGTGTTTGAGTCTTAAAGTAATGTTTGCATTTCTATTGTTTCCCATTAGCCCATTTAAAAAAAAAAAATTCATCCACACACATTAATTTTGAGAACATAATGACGATTTGAGAGCAAATCAATAGGAAGACAGATGCAAGGCGGTGTTTTCTTGTGGAAGTAGTAGTGCAGTGGACATGGCTCCATGAAAATTGGTAGGTCCCAAGGTCATTTCTATTGCTATTTTTGCTTGAAAACTCTTTTCTTGAATGTAATTTCAATAAAGTTAGAAATGTGATAAATAAAAAGATGAGACAATGTGATAAGAGAATAATTGTGAGTTATTTTCATATGAAGCCTGTGAGGGGCAATTTGGCTATCTGAAGTCTATACATCTGTTTATTTCTTAGTTATTATTTATTCGATTGGAACCAAATTTAAAACTCTAATTGTAAGTTATTTCATAATAAAGGTAATTTCTTCTGAATTTTTTTTTTAGTACTTTTTATCATTAATATATACTTTATTTAAAAGTATGATTAATCTAGGATATGTTGTCATCTAAATTTTAGATATTTTATTCAAATTATAATCTGTTTGAAGGGTGTAAAGCATATCTAATCATTTTCTATTATTTATCCTGAAAAACATACGATTTACTCTTTTTAGTATTGTATGCTATTATTTTTAGTATAAAAATAATCCAGTTCAGTATTTATACTATTTTATGCAGTATCAGAACCTTAATTATATATACCCATTGAAATATTTCTAAAACTTAACTGTATTATTTCCTTGTTTGTAGGAATGACAAAAAGGAAATTGGAATTGTATGCTCGTTGCTTTCCTCGATACTTTCCTATGGTAACAGAAGAGTTGAAACCTACAATTAAATTCCAACACATTCAACCAATAAAGAGAGTCCAATTTCATGTATGTTATCATATACCAAAATTGAACATTAGATTCAACTAAGTTGAAGCAATCTTAAGACCTTTTCAAGTACAAAGATAATAATCTAGCAAATCCTTTGCTCATTGATGTAGTTGTTGAAGTTGAGATCCACCTAATGGTGATGATGGCGAAGGTGATAGTGGGGGGATGAAGAAACAAAAAAAGGGGTAAGTATGGTTTACTATGTTTCAACATTGATTAATGATGTGTTTGGATAGTTATTACTTGGATGATTTTAGTATCTATATATGGATGTTGAGAAAGATGTTTCAATATTTGAGCATATTGTTGCGAAAATTCTAATTGAAGAGCATGGTTAATGTATTCTAAGGCTCAATAACGATATTCAGATGGTTATTATTTGGATGAATTTACTTTTTGTATATGAATATTAATTTTTGATTGTTTCAGAAATCAGGAACGGCATAGCCTCTGTTGTTCAGTTTCTTGTTTCCATACAGAGTTCAAGTGTTTGGGTTTTATTGATTCAAATTTTCATGGAAGCTTTTGGCATGACCTGTTTGTGCTACTTTTCTCTAATTTAGATTTTGCATTCACCTTATTTTTTGTGATTGACTGCCTAACTTAATGCTGAATTGTTGGGATAGTTTTGGTAGTTTTATTCCATTTGAATGCTACTCTTTGTTCAGATACAAAAAGCTATTGTTGTTGTTATTAATAAACAGAGTTTATTTTGGTTGAGGCTTAAATTCTGCTATCTGGTTTGGTATTTATGGATTTTAGTTTGTCCTTTTGGAGACTGTCGTCTTGAGGTGTTGAGATTTTTGTTTGCCAATGAATTTGCTATTGACTTAGTGTGACTGCTAATTTGTGGGAAATTACTTTCAATAAGAGTTGAACCTTGTATTCCTTGGAACTTATCTTTTGTTTTTGCAAGAAAGAGGATTCAAAAGATGGTAATTTGTGAAACAACTCATGTCGAATTTTACGACTAAGTAGATTTGATCCATGGACATCTAATCCTTGATTTTTCCTCCTTTTACTTATTATGCTGGAATAGACAATCAAACCATTGACCATTTGTTGGTTAAGTATCATTTTATACTCGGATTATAGAGGATTCAAACCTTGTACCTAATAGCGGAATTGAGCAACATGTGTAGCAAGCTTAGTACTTAATTTCATTTGTTTTGAATTTGAATTTAATGTAATTTATAATATTTTTCTCTCTTTCTTTCTTTTAGGGTGCTTTGTATTTTGATATTTTGTAAAGGAAGTAAGTACTTCCTCATTTAAATTTATGCTCAATCTCCTGTGACTTGTAATCCTTTATTTGATCTTTAATACATATCCGAAACTTTGTTCAGAAAAGATAGTACCGACTAGGCCAAATTTGAACTCAATGCCTTATGCGCTGAGAATAATATTGAAAATACGAAAAAAAAAAATATTCAGTATTGGCATTTATGTACTCCAGAATTGCATTTATGTACTCCAAAATTGCGTTTATGTACTTAATTTGCAATTATTGTGTATCTATTACGCATGTTTTTGTACTTGCTTTTTAAAGGTAGAGATGAGGCTCAATTCGATGCGTTGAATAACACATAAGACACCTTAACACGATTGGTCTATTGAAAAAATGATCATGATAATACGTGTTAAAATGGTTGAGAACTCAAATACGCACATCGAACTACTTGTACTCTCATTTATAATAGTATAAACTATTTATGCATGAGTCAAATGAATCCTCCTAATATTACAATTGAAACTATTGAATCTATCATAACTATATAAGTCCTAGGATTAATACACAACGGTTTTATGATCACATAATAGCCATATTAGACCAAATTGTACTAGATGCTTTATGTGCTCAAAATGATATAGAAAATCCAAAAAAAAGTACTCAATATTGGTATTTATATACTCCAAAACTGCATTTATGTACTTATTTTACAAATGTTGTGTACCTATTATGTGTGTTTCTATACTTACTTTTTCAAATGCTGAGACAAGGTTCAATTTGATGCGTGAAATAACACATAAAATACCTTAATGCAACATAATTGTGATTTGTTGAATAAATAATCGTAATAGTACATGTTGAAATGGTTGGAAACTCAAACGCCCACATCCAATCACTTGTTTTCTCATTCATAGTAGTATAAACCATTAATGCATGAATCAAATGAATCCTCCAACACCCCCATTAGAAACCACTGAACCTATCATGGCCATATGAGTCCTAAAACTAATATGTTATGGTATTATGATCATGCAATGGCCAGATTAGGCTGAATGGAGAATGTTTCCTTATGTGCTAAGAATGACACTAAAAATCTAGAAAAAGTACCTAATTTTGGCACTTATGTACTTGGGGACATTGTTTATATACTCGGTTTATATATATTGTGTACTTATGGTAAGGAATTATATATTTGTTTTTTCAAAGGTAGATTTGAACTAACGCATGGAACAACACATTGGTGACCCCATAACTTCAAATGCATGATTTGTCAAATATGTGGTTATGATAGTATGTGTTGGAATGGTTGGGAACACAAAGACCCACATTTAACTACTTGTGGTATCATTCTTTCTAATATAAAGCCTATACACATGAGGCAAATGAATCATTTCAACACCCCTCTCCTACACCACCGAACCTATCATCACCAAATGAGTCATTATGACCATACTTCGTGGTCTGATGATCACGAAATGGACAAATTAGGCCAAATGGAAAATGTTCCCTCATGCACTAAAAATGATACCCAAAATCTAGAAAAAAAATACCATGTCCCGGCACTTATGTACTTAGGGATATGATTTATATACTCAGTTTGTATATATTGTGTACTTGTAATAAGGGATTCTATACTTGCTTTTTCAAAAATCGATTATAACCTCAATCGATGTGTGGAACAACACATTAGTAGTCTCATAACTTCGAATGCATGATTTGTCAAATATGTGGTTGTGATAATACGTGTTGGAATGGTTGGAAACATAAAAACCCACATCCCACACATTCAACCACTTGCGCTCTTATTCAAAGTAGTATAAATCATTGATGCATAAGCTAAATAAATCCCCTCGACACCCCCATTGAAAACTAGTGAACTTATCATGACTATATGAGTCCTAGGATTAATACGCCATAATCTTATGATCACGTAATGGCCAAATTAGGCTAAATTGAACTTGATCCCTAATGTGTTAAAAATGATATGGAAAATCAACGAAAAAGTACCCATTTTTTGCAATTATATACTACATAACTGCATTTATGTACTTAATTTGTTAATATTGTGTATTTATTTTTCGTATTTATATACTTGCTTTTCAACAGGTTGAGATGAGGCTCAATTCGATGCATGCAACAATCATAAGACACCCAATGTGACAAAATTATGGTTTGTTGAAGAAATGATCGTCATAGTACGTGTTTAAATGGTTGGAAACTCAAATACCCACATTCAACCACTTCTGTTCTTATTCATAGTAGTATAAATTATTAATACATGAGCAAAATGAATTTTTCCAACACCAAAATTGGAAACCACTAAACCTATCATGACTATATGAGTTCTAGAACTAATACGCCATGATCTTATGATCACGTAATGGCCAAATTAGGCTGAATTGAACTTAATCCTTTATGTGCTGAGAATAATACCAAAAATCGACAAAAAAAAGTAACTAGTTTTAGCAGTTATGTGTTACAGAACTGCGTTTATGTATTTAATTTGTTAATGTTGTATACTTATTTTCCATATTTATGTAATTGCTTTTCCATAGGCTCTCAATTCGATGCGTGCAACAATACATAAAACACTTGGATATGACAAAATTATGGTTTATTGAAGATATAATTGTCATAGTACGTGTTTAAATAGTTGAAAACTCAAACACCCACATCTAACCACTTGTGTTTTCATTCATAATAGTATAAACTATTAATGCATGAGTCAAATGAATTTTTCCGACACTACCATTGGGAACCACTAAACCTATCATTACTATATGAGTCTTAGGACTAATACACCATGATCTTATGATCATGTAATGGCCAAATTCGGTTAAATTGAACTCGATCCCTTATGTACTAAGAATAATACTAAAAATCAACAACAAAAGTATCCATTTTTAGCAGTTATGTACTATAAAACTGCATTTATGTATTTAATTTGTTAATGTTGTATATTTATTTATATGAGATAGTTCAATAGGCCTAACCCAACAAGTTATCGACCTCAGAAAAGGCCCCCCGGGCCCCTTAACATGCACAACCCAACATTATTTCTAGATGCAGCTGGGCCGGATCACTCAACCATAGTCGTCTGGTCGAACAAATTGTTCTCGACCGCATTCAACGATAGGCTTCCAGCTACTTAGCCCGTTCAACCATCTCTCTGGTCAACCGCCTTGCCTGGTCGATAATCTCACTTTGGCATTGACTCATATCCTTGCCGCATATAATATTCTAACAGGTAGCATGCCTCATCATTAATGGCGCGTGCCACTAAATACAGCCTCTGCCACCACCTCTACTAGGGAGACAACTACCCAGAGTACTACTCATCCTGAAAAGCAAGAGATGATGTCACTTGAAATAGTATTGGGATTGGAAATGACCAATAATCCCCAGGTAAGGACAAGAGCCCTCAACACTTAATAAAGGTATCTTGAACATATTACGCACTAGGAGAAGGCTATAAATACCTCACTGCTAGCCACACTCCAGGTAATGCCAAATACACTATACACTCATAATCTTCTATTCGATTATCTTATTTTAACTAGAACTAACTTGAGCATCAAAGTACCTTTGTCGGGGGCACTTCGACTAGTTTGACATTTGCTGTTGTTGCAAATCTCAAACCTCAAGAAAGATTGATATTAGATCATTCGACCTCCCAGGTCGAATTAGCCTAAACACAACCCAATTCACTATAAACGACTTTTAATCGTATCACTTATTTTTTGTATTTATGTATTTGCTTTTCCACAGGCCGGGATGAAGCTCAATTCAATGCATTAAACAATACATAAAACACCTTAATGTGGCAAAACTATGGTTTGTTGAAAAAATGATCATGATAATATGTGTTAAAATGGTTGAAAACTCAAACACTCATATCCAACCACTTACATTCTCATTCATAGTAGTATAAACTATTAATGCATAAGCTAAATGAATTTTTCTGACACCGCCATTGGGAACCACTAAACCTATCATGACTATATGAGTCCTAGGAATAATACGCCATGATCTTATAATCACGTAATAGCCAAATTAGACCGAATTGAACTCGATCCCTTATATGCTAAAAATAATATCAAAATTTGACAAAAAAGTACCCATCTTTACCAGTTCTGTAATACAAAACTGCATTTATATACTTAATTTGTTAATGTTGTATACTTATTTTTGTATTTATATACTTGCTTTTTCCACAGGCCGAGATGAGGCTCAATTCAATGCGTGCAACAATACATTTGATACCTCGATATGACAAAACCATGGTTTATTGAAGAAATGATTGTCATAGTATATGTTTAAATGGTTGGAAATTCAAACACCCACATCCAACCACTTGCATTCTCAGTTTTAGTAGTATAAACTATTAATGTATGAGCCAAATGAATTTTTCCAACACTAGCATTGGGAACTACTGAACCTATCATTACTATATGAGTTTTAGGACAAATACGCCATGATCGTATGATCACGTAATGACCAAATTAAGTTGAATTGAACTCAATCCCTTATGTGCTTAAAATAATGTTGAAAATCGACAAAAAAAGTACCTATTTTTGGCAATTATGTACTACATAATTGTATTTATGTACTTAATTTATTATTGTTGTATACTTATTTTTTGTATTTATGTACTTGTTTTTTCACAAGTCGGGATGAGGCTCAATTTGATGCATACAACAATACATAGATACCTCGATACAACAAAATCATGATTTATTGAAGAAATGATTGTCATAGTACATGTTTAAATGGTTGAAAACTCAAACACCCACATCCAACCACTTGCGTTTTCATTCATAGTAGTATAAACTATTAATGCATGAGCTAAATGAATTTTTACAACACTACTATTGGGAACCACTGAACCTGTCATTACTGTATGAGTCCTAAAACTAATACGCCATGATCTTATGATCACGTAATGGCCAAATTAAGTCGAATTGAACTCGATCCCTTATGTGCTGAGAATAATACCAAAAATTGACAAAAAAAAATACCCATTTATGGCAATTATGTACTACAGAACTGCATTTATATACTTAATTTGTTAATATTGTATACTTATTTTTTGTATTTATGTACTTGCTTTTCCTGGCTAGGATGAGATTCAATTCGATGCATTAAACAACACATAAAACACCTTAATGCGAAAAAACTGTGATCTGTTGAAAAAATGATCATGATAATACGTGTTAAAATGGTTGAAAACTCAAACACTCATATTCAACCACTTATATTCTCATTTATAGTTGTATAAGCTATTAATGCATAAGCCAAATGAATTTTTCCGACACCATTATTGGGAACCACTAAACCTATCATGACTATATGAGTCTTAAGATTAATACGCTATAATCTTATGATCACGTAATGACCAAATTAGACTGAATTGAACTTGATCCCTTATATACTAAAAATAATACTAACAATCGACAAAAAAATATCCATTTTTGGCAGTTATGTACTATAGAACTACATTTATGTACTTAATTTGTTAATGTTGTATACTTATTTTTTGTATTTATGTACTTGCTTTTCCATAGGCTGGGATGAAGCTCAATTCGATACGTGCAACAATACATAAGACACCTTGATGAGATAAAACCATAGTTTGTTGAAGAAATGATCATTATAGTACATGTTTAAATGGTTGGGAACTTAAACACCCACATCCAACCACTTGTATTCTCATTCATAATAGTATAAATCATTGATGCATGAGCCAAATGAATTCTCCTGACACCACCATCAAAAGCCACTAAACCTATCATGGCTATAAAGAGTCTTAGGACTAATACGTCATATTCTTATGATTATGCAATGGCCAGATTATGCCGAATTGAACTTGGCCCCTTACGTGTTGAGAATAATACTAGAAATCCACAAAAAAATACCTAGTTTTGCTAACTATGTACTTCATAACTGCATTTATGTACTGAGTTTTTCCTATTTATGTATGTATTTTACATGATTTTGTACTTGCTTTTTCAAAGGTCGAGTTTAACCTTAATTCGATGCTTGGAATAATTTGATTCCATGCATCAAATTGAGCCTCATCTTGGCCTTTGAAAATGCAAGTATAGAAACACGTATAATAAGTACACAATATCTACAAATTAAGTACATAAATGCAATTTTGGAGTATATAAATACCAACACTAAGTACCTTTTTTTTATTTTTGGTATCATTCTAAGCACATAAGACATCAAGTACAATTCGGCCCAATCTAGCAATTGCATGATCATAAAACCATAGCGTATTAGTCCTAAGACTAATATAGTCATGATAGATTCAGTAGTTTTTGATTGTGGTGTTGAGAGGATTCATTTGACTCATGCATTAATAGTTTATACTACTATAAATGAGAGTACAAATCGTTGGATGTAGGTGTTTAAGTTCCCAACGATTCTAACACATATTATCGTGATCATTTTTTTCAACAAACCACAATTTTATTGCGTTAAGGTATCTTATGTGTTGTTCAACGCATCGAATTGAGCCTCATCTATGCCTTGAAAAAGCAAGTACAAAAACATGCATAATAGGTACACAACAATTGCAAATTAAGTATATAAATGCCAATATAGAGTACTTTCTTTTTTTTTTGTATTTTCATTCTCAGTGCATAAGGCATTGAGTTCAAATTCGGCCTAATCAGTACCATTTTTTTAAATAAGGTTTCGGATATATATTAAAGATCAAATAAAGGATCACAAGTCACAAAAGATCGAGAATAAATTTAAACGAAGAAGTACTTACTTCCCTTACAAAATATCAAAATGCAAAGCACTCTAAAAGAAAAAAGAGAGAAAAATATTATAAATTACATCAAATTGAAATTCAAAAAAAATTCAATCCTGCCATTAGGTGCAAGGTTTGTATCCTCTATAATCCAAGTATAAAATCATGCTTAACCAGCAAATGGTCAATGATTTGATTGTCCATTCTAGCATAATAAGCAAAAGGAGGAAAAATCAACCATCAAATGGCTATGAATTGAATCTACCTTGCTGAAAAATTCGGCATAAGTTGTTTCACATACTGCTATATTTCGAATCCTCCTTCTTGCAGAAACAAAAAATAGGTTCAAAGGAATATAAGGTTCGACTCTTGCTGAAAGTAATTTCCCACAAATTGGCACTCACACCAAGTCAATAGTAAATCTATTGGTAGACAAAAATCTCAATGCCTTAAGAAGATGATCTCTAAAAGGACAAACCAAAATCCATATATACCAAACCAAGTAGCAGAATTCAAGCCACAATCGAAATAAACCTGTTTATTAATAGCGATAGCAATAGCTTTTTGTATTTGAATAAAGAGTAGCATTCAAATGGAACAAAATCATCAAAACTATCCCAATAATTCAGCATTAAGTTAGGTGCTCAACCACCAAAAATAAGGTCAATGCAAAATCCAAATCAAAGAGAAATAGCACAAATAGGTCATGCCAAAAGCTTCCATGAAAATCTAAATTAATGAAACTCAAACACTTGAACTTTGTATGGAGACAAGAAACTGAACAACAGAGGCTTTGCCATTCTTGATTTCTAAAAACAATCTGAACCTAAGAAACCTAAGCATTATCTTCTTGATTATTGAAAATGTACTACACAAAAGAGACGCTACCACAAGCACAGCAGCAGCAAACTGAAACAAAATTCAGAAACTGACAGAGATCACCAACCCAAATAAGATGCAATTCCCAAGCAATCTCAAAATAAAACATTAAACTCTTAAAGAGAGTTGATTAGCAACCAAATACGTCCAATAACAAGTCAATCTATTCCTTATAATAATCTACTTATCTAAACTGACAACCTTAACCTAAAAACATAGCTTAAAGACAACAACAACCAATTTTGAAGTAATAGGCCTACTAAATTTCACCACAATCAACAAACCACATCAAAAGAAATTCAAACATTCCATATAAATCTTGCAAACCAACAAAAGAAATCCATAAGATTAGAAGCATCAAGACCCATAGCCCTTACCTTTCAATCTTCTAAACCTTCTCTACTGCAAGTTGAATGAGATATAGAGTTCATCATTGTACAAACAACTTCCAAATAGCTAAATTTGTTCCAACATTTTTTCAAGCTCAAAAAAGAAAAAAAGGAATTGCTGCTATAAAAGATTAAAATGATACTTCATTGTGTGGAAATGGAGAAAAAACTTTCTTCTTCCTGCTAGGATATCATATGATATTGTAGAAAAATAAAAATAAAAAAAAAAGATGGAGGCCCCCATTCTGGTGAGAGTGAAATATAAAACAAAAGACGAAGGAGAAAAAAACTTTTTTCTTCATGCTAAGATATTGCAAGCTATTAGAGAGAGAGAGAGAGAGAGAGAGAGAGAGAGAGAGAGAGATGAGTTGGGAATTGACTCATATTAGGAATAACCGAAAAAAAAAAAGAAGGTAAAATGTGGATTTTTTGTCAATTTAAGTGGTTGGAAAGTTGACTAAAAATTGAAACTTGATATGGGGAGTTGAAAATGAGAAAATGACGGGTGGGGACTGAATACTAAAATAGAAGTGGGTTTGAGTATCTTTAAATAAGTTTCCCAAATTAAAAATGAAAATTACTTTTTTTTTTATTTTCTATATAACATAAGAAATATTTGGCATAGTGATATAAAATGTCAAGTTTGTAAGACTGAAAAATATATATTTTTATTATAACAATAATTACAAAAATGATAATTTAATTTATAAAGTGTAGTTTCTAAAGAATATAGCTAAAAATAATATTTATCTAGGTGGACTCAAAAAATTACAAAAAAATGGATACGTTCAACATTTCTTTGATTGGAAAAGAAAAAAGAGAAAAGAAATGTTTATTGACAGTAAAACGGATATAGCTAGATATTACGAGTAAACTACCTGTTTGGCAGAATTTTCTTGTTTGGAAGATGACAATAAATATTTGTTTTTACATGTTTTCAAACTCATTTTTATTAGTTAAAAATAAATTATCAATAATTTATCATCTTTTTCCTAAAATACTAAAATCTTATATAATCATTACTTTTCCAACAACAATCCAAATCCAAACTCATTTTCTCTAATTAACTTTTTAAATATTGAAAATAAAAAACATAACTAAACAAGCTCTAAGTTTCGGTAGTCAATGATTTTGATGTATGATTATTTCCTTTTTAGAATAATTATAATGTTTCACATTCCAAATAAAGATTTTCTTTCTTAAGTAATGATCTTGAAAAGGTTTGATGTGTTTGCTTGACTTGTCTCAACTGCCTTAAATTACATCATTTTGAGAAGATCCACAAAATACTTCTTGGGTGAATTTTTCTATTTTAGTAAATGAGTAAATTAACACCATCATCATATCAAAGTTGGAAATAAAATTTGCTTTGTCACGTATTAATGCGAACATAATTATTGGAAAGAAAAAATGTTTATTAACATTGAAAACAAATGTAGCCGTAAATCTTTGACCGACTATTTGTAGTTGATAATCATATTGTTGTAGCCAAATAAATCCAAAAACTACTTGATTGCAGTTGACACCATATTGTCCCCTTCGCACTTTAATAAAAATCTAGCAAATTTATAGATTATTACATACGTGTGTAATACGATTATTTTTTATATGATATGACGAAACAAACTGAAAAGAAAAGAATAAAAATTAATAAGAAAAAGGGTAGAATTGAGCAAGCAAACAAATATCATCTTTATGCGTGGCATATAATTCTATGACCAAATTCAAATTGACCCTCAGGCAATGCTGATACAATTTTTTTTGTTTTTTGAGATGCGAACAATTGCAAAAACTTACATGAGATAAAGCACAACCTAAGCAAATAAAGGAAAATGATATAAATTAAAAAAATCGGTGCACAAGGTAAAACACAAACTTCCATACATGATAATATAATTATTTTTTATATGATATGACGAAATAAATCCAAAAAAATAAAAATAAAAACTAATTGAGAAAAAAAACAGAATTAACCGATCAAACACATATCATCTTTATACATTGCATACAATTCTATGATCAAATTTAAATTAATGCTAGTACAAAATTTCTTTTTTCAAGAGATGCAAATAATTTCGATGACTCGCACGACATAAAATACAAGCCAAGCAAAAAAATGAAAACTAAAAAAAATCGGCGCACAAGGTACAACACAAGCTCCCATGCCACATCACTTTCTAGTCTACCAAATATTGATATCTATTGCATTCTAAACTGTTGAAGTGGCATAGGATCAAGCAAAGTGACTTTCCTTGTTAAGGACAGAGTCAACTCAAAATGTTGTTTACGCAGTTGGGCTCAGCTTTGAAGAAGGACCTGCTTCAAGGGATCTGGTTGTGATACTACTATCTTTGGAGGGGTTGAATGTTCAGACTGAGAAAATACAATGAGTATTTGCATAAAGACAGTAACCAGGGCCAAGAAAACTCCACAGAACACAAGTTCTCCCCACGAGAATGGAAAGCATTCAAAAAATTTGACCATAGCCAGAATTAGGAAACAGGACCAGCAAAGCACAACCTGTACGTCAAGATTAATGCGTATTATTAGAGTTTCGAAAAAGTCAAGTGAGTTACAAGAAAAATTATTGAATGGCCATACACATACCAATAAAGATTTTTTTGGTCTGCCAATATTGCGGTGTAATTCACATCCAAATGTGTCTGTAGCAAGATGTCGCTCCAATAGAGCGTCCTGGTTAATGGGACAAGACTCCTGATATTAATATATCTTCACAAAGAATCCATGAGAAAAAAGATGATGAATTTTAAGTTATTCTAAGTCTTGAGGGATTTTACAACACATTTATAGCATGAAAATGGAATCTGAAAAATTTAAACCAAAACACAGTTTGTAGATATTCATTAAAGTGCAAAGCTTTTATCACAAGTAAGCGTTCCTAATGTCATTTATTCTGGGACATATTACCTTCGCCACGAACATATCTTTGCACCATTGTGCAATCCCACTACTCGTTTCTGGTAAATCTTGCATTAGATGCCGCTCAATGTACACATGTACCTACCACAGGATATTAGCAATTTTAGCTAGATACTTGCGAGCTTAGGCCTACTGCTTGGCCTGCATGTGTCAAAATAATTATTGATTTAATTTCTTTTCTGTACAATCAGAGGGATATGGATTACAAGCCTGAACAATGCACGCAAAATTACCTCATACTAATGTAACTGTCATTATGTGTAACAAGTTTTGTAGGGTCACCATAATAGTGGAATTTGGCAGCGCTAAAATAACTTGTAGAAGACGGAAAGAAAATTCTCAAAATATTTCAAATAATTTTCCAAACAAAGAGGACTCTTCCAAAACTCTATTAAGTCCAAAAGATATAGCAATTGTGCCATTAAAACAGCTTGAAATTTGGATGCGGATGAGCATTCAAACTTCACATTTCCATATTTGCACTAAACAAAAGTTGCACCACTATATCAATAAGTCGTTCTATGATTTGTTGGCGTACCACAGAAGAGCGTCCCCTGAAGATTCTCAATAGTGTTGGTCGAGGTTCATTTTTTGGGATAGCAACTGTAATATTATAAATTACATGAACAAATGATCGCAAATGAGTAACCGCTGCAGCAAAACCCTGCATAAGCCCAAAGGAAAGCAATAAATGATATAGAATCAGCACAAATTATCCTTCAAATTTATGCAGACAGCTTAGTGGTAACAAAAAAATGGTATCTGATTGTTATAAGGACAAATGTTAAGGTTCACTAAGTTAAAAGCCAACTGGCTTTAAAACAGACCATTGTTACGCCCCTCCAACCAATCTAAATTCAACGAGATTTTTAGGATGTCAAACAAATGTTAGTAATGAGATAAAAACATAGTTAGAAGTGAACTGTGAAGGCTGAAAAGACAGTGGTGGAAGAGATGAACAAAGACAGATATTCTTTGTAAGCATCATTTATAGCAATAACCTTAGTACGAGGAATCAGAACATTCCTTGGAACAGGCAATCCAGCTGAAGCAGCATACTCTTGGGCTGCTACAAGCTTTCCCTGGGTAAAGCGAGTCCCTTCAACAAAAAGAGCCAACCAGAAAGGCAGGGGAAAATCTTTTAGCGCCTCAAACCCTGACTGCAGCATAAGACATCAAGAAGAACAAAATTAACGGACTAAGACAGTTTTCCACTCCAAACTGTTGGAAAAACACATGGTTAACTGCACCTTCAGGGTGTTTTCATCTTTGGCCCAACTTCTCTCGAGAAATATATAACCAGAAAACCACATTGACCAACCTATAACCTGAATATATAGTAGCAACGTTGATAATTTATTTGCTTATTAGTTGAGCTGACTATCGGGGAAATTGAACAAATCAATTAAAGTTTGAATACGCAACATTCATAGCGAAGCTCTCTGCAGAAGAAAGTGTTCTGTACTATAATATCACATGGGGCAACCAATTTAGGGAATGCTTCCCAAATGGGGAAAAGAACCCCTCATAATTTCATTTCCTACAGAGAAGCGAAAACTAATTAAAGAAAAACTCACAGGGAGGAATAATGATGATTTCTTTATTAAGGCTAGTGCGCTACCAAGGCAACCTGCACGCTGCCAAAAGTGAGATGACCATTCAGTCATTGGAAAAACTATCTACCCAGTACACTGGGGGTAATAATTTGACTAGGTTTGGAGTTGATTCTGTGCAGAAAAATAGCATCTTAGAAACCATTTAACTCAAGAATTTCTGAGATTAAAGGTTTTAGTATGAACCGGTAGTAACCTGAGCTAATACCCATCCAACAAGCCAGTCAATATCACTTCTGTGGTTACAAATGAGAAGTGCATGTTCTTTACCTGAAATTAGAACAAAACTTAGTTAATACAGTTAACAAATCTCATTATTTTGCTAAAGTCAGCAAGTTTTCTGAAAATCTCAACATTCAGAAACTGCAAGGCAATAAAAATTTTCTCACCCAGCATTTCAAAAGTTTCTTGATCTACGAATAGCTCAACCTGCCCATCATTGACCAGTCACCCACATATTTAAATACGACAGAATGGATAACACTAACACAGTATTTCTTTAAAAACAATTATTAATTCGTTTCATGGCTGTTGAAACTGTAGAACTATATCAAGTCATTCAGCTATCAACTATTTGCTTTGTGCTGTTAAAACATAATTGAACACCACCAAGTGGTAACTGCATGCTTATTTACTTAAAGCAACTTCCCTGACATGAGCCACAACTAGGATATAAAAGAAGAAAATAGAGACACATGACAATGAAGAAAGAATAATATTCTTCTGGAACACCTTTATGTTTGCCCACCAGTCGAAAAGCCAGATAAGCTCCAACCATAGTAGTTCTATGATTACTTTGTTGATCCTTCTGTAAGCATTTTTTGATAGTGGACGAACAAGGAGAAAGAGAATTGCCTGAAATTGAGTGACAGTATAAGTAATTCTATAAATGCACCAGGTTGAGAAGATGAAAATGAGCTTCTAATCTTACGAACTCTATTGAGGGCCAAATATTTTCAGTATCTTTAACATGTCATTTTTAATAAATTGGCTAGCATATACTACTTTCTATTAGTTAGAAGTTATAACTAAAGCAATGAGCCAAAATCATAAACACACAGCCTCTAGCACCTTGAAATTGACAGTTGACTGAACTCTGTTGCACAAGACCTGAAAGGCAAGAGGTAGATATAACTTCAATACCTCCCTTGAGGGGCATGCCTTTTCCTCAGGGTGACCTAAGTCCAAAGTACTTCCCACGGTAACCTCTCCTCTGGGAGTTTTTCCGAATCCTTGTGGTTTTAAATAGTCTAATAGTCCATCTTCCAAGACTTTTGCAAAATATCCCCAAATCAGACATAGATTAACAGTCCACTGGTGCTCATTTGCAGAGGTTTAGAGGATGGTATCTGCCAGGGTGATTAGGCTAAAAGGCTAAATGACAAACTATGTGCAGGGTTTATCAAGAGGATTTGCAAACCATGGTCATGGTAATACACATACTACACTAGATTTCGTCCAAATTAGACACTAAATTTCTTATCATTGATTCAGTCTATCTCATTTCAAAAGAATCTTTTCCAATTACATAATCCGACAGTGGTCAATCACCTTACAAAAGGTAAACCATCATTCAAATGCAAACCAAGAATCCACCACATGAAAGCCATACACACACTAATCCAAATTCTCGTTTCAACTATCGTAAGAAGCGTGCAAGATCCACATAATAACATAAAAATGGATCCACGAATGAGGAAAAGAAAAGGCAAGCGGGATCGGTGGGCTAACGCATACCTGAATGAGGTTGATAATAAGGCCCGATAGAAGAAAGAGGAGGCCCAAAGGAAGAACTACCACTGCGGCGATCGCCATTGCAGAGCACACATGCACATACAATTTATAGTGAAGATTTGAATTTTAGTCCCTGTTCGAGATGGAAAATTTGTGCGTTTGCAAAAACCTTTTCTTGAGATAACGAATGCTCGCAAGTTCAACGTTTCGAGAAATCCTTGTGAATGAATCTGTGTGTGTGTGTGTGTGTGTGTGTGTGAGAGAGAGAGAGAGAGAGAGAGAGAGAGAGAGAGAGAGTGGGGGAGTTGGCAAGAAGACCGTTCGTCCGAATATGGGGGAACAAAAAGGAATTTGCTAAAGGGGAGGCCAACCGAAAATGCTAATTTGCGCCGTTGGCATCGTGAGATGCATAATTAAGGTACACATAAATGCTCAAAGCATAAAATATAAAACTTAATTTAAAGTATACAACATAAAATTTTAATTTGAACACTGATTGAATTATATTAATACTGTCTCGTATTTTTATGCGTAAAATTTAAATTTAAATTCAAATTGCTCCAAATATGATGCAAAACTTTAGACTATAATTTAAAAATTAAAAACTTTTATATATTTTTATATTATTATTTTAAAAATAGTAATTAAATATATGTAATCATATTACTTTTTTAAATATTGAATAATCAATTAGTTCAATTGCATTGTTCTTATCTTTACATGTTTAAGGTCGAATATATATGTATAAATTAAAAAAATATAACTATCTTAAAAATATTTATTATATTTTAATGAAAAAAATTGTACTATGAAAAGTGGAATTTTATACGAGTGATAATTTGGTTTTTACCAATTTATAATCTTTAAAAATATTATTTTTGAACACACATAAGGGTGTGGAATAAAATTGATAGGCCTAATTGAACATCGACAAATAATCATTGGGAAGAAACCGCAAATACTGTTTGTTGGAGGTGCGAAGGGCAAAATATCCATTCTTTGTAGGTAAAATAGCCAAAACCTCTCGAAAACTCGACTCACGCATCGCAGAGTGCGCAACAGCGAAATCGGCTTCTGCAACGAAAGTATCAATTATTTGCTGATATACAAGAGAAACATAACTGAAATGACTTCGCAAACTATGCCGTATCACCAACCGGCAACATTGGAAGAAGTCCGGACCCTTTGGATTGGGGATTTGCCATACTGGGCTGACGAGAACTACCTCCGTGGGTGGTTCTCGCACACCGGCGAGGTACGTGTAAATAGTTGTACACATGCGTACATATAAGTATAACATAATAGTTGCGGCAATTTTCATCTTTCGTTTAATTCGTTGCTGGGTTTTTGTGGACTTTTTAGTGAACTGATAATGTTTTTGTGATACTACACATTGGTAGCATTCGGAGTTCAGGAGTACAGCATATTTAGTACAACGCACAACCCACCAATTGGTGTGGGATTCCTGGAAATCCCTTTTAAATTTTATTGAAACGAAGAGTTGTTTGTTATGTAATGTGGAAACCACCAGTGCGTGAACGTTTTCTTTCTACTTCTTTTTTCTTTTTTCTTTTAACTCTAATAGGTTTTGATTTTAGGGGACTGCTAATAAAAAAATAAAAATGCTGAATTCTTTCTTTCACCGGGTCCCTTTTGTCCAAAACGGTTGAAGTAGATTTAATTTTTGATGATTTAGGTTGATGGTATTTGGCTCTGGTTCAAGATATCATTTTGCTATTGTTCACACCTTAAAGATGCACGTTGGCTAATCTTTCACTCGGAAATGAAAATTAAAAATGTTAATGTTTGATGTCTGATGCGTTTTGGTGTTATTAAAGAATGATTTAATTTGTGTAGGTCCTCTCGATTAAAGTTATTCGGAACAAAATCACAGGTCAGCCTGAGGGTTATGGGTTTGTGGAATTTACATCACATCAAGTAGCAGAAAGCATTCTGCAGTCCTATAATGGAACACAAATTCCTGGGACCGAACTAACTTTCAGGTTGAATTGGGCATCTTCTGGAATAGGAGAAAGGCGGCCTGATGGGGGGCCTGAGCACTCTATTTTTGTCGGGGATTTAGCCCCAGATGTTACCGATTATCTGTTGCAGGAGACTTTCCGAGCTAGTTATCCATCAGTTAGAGGGGCCAAGGTCGTGACAGATCCTAACACTGGGCGTTCCAAGGGATATGGGTTTGTTAAGTTTGCTGATGAGATGGAAAGGAACCGAGCAATGGTTGAGATGAATGGTGTCTATTGCTCAACTAGGCCCATGAGAATTAGTGCAGCAACACCTAAGAAAACAGCCACAGGCGTCCAACAGCCTTATGCAGCAGCTAAAGGTGAAATTCATTTTTTATTGATTTTGCAAGGTGTCAGTGCATACTGTGAGTTGGATATATATATATCCTATGGTTGCTGCTAGCTCATAGTAGGTCATGGACTCTCAAAAGTACAGCTGTTAATGAATTCTTTTCCTCTTTACTTTGAGATGGGAATAGCATGCATCACACAGGATTGTCCTCTCTTTATATCATTTGACATTGACCCTTGTTTTGCACAATGGAGGGTGCATTACTGATGGATTACTATATAGACTATCCTTAAAAGATACATTGTTTACAGTTCCCCTGAAATTTGCTGCGACAAATGGCTCTTATACTTTTGGCACCTTCACAAACTCTGGAGTTTCCTTTCATTTGAACTCATTTTATACTAGTGTCAGAGCATATTGACTCTTCAATGCATTTTAGCAACAGATTTTGTGATTTTCTTGGTTTAGGTATTCAGTATTTTGTCTTATATGCTCATGGAAGGAATTTATTTATTTTTAATTTCTGGCAGCAATATATCCAGCTCCAATGTATGCTGCGCCAGTGCAGACAATTCCAGTGGATAATGATATAAATAACACTACTGTAAGTCAACCTCTTACATATTTTAGCTCCATATGGGTTTTCAATCTAATTGTTTTGCTGAATTGCAGGTTTTTATTGGTAATCTGGATCCTAATGTAACTGAAGAAGAACTGAGGCAAATATTTTTGCAATTTGGTGATATTGTCTATGTCAAAATCCCAGCAGCCAAGGGCTGTGGTTTTGTGCAGTTTGCTGCAAGGTAAGTTTTGACATGCAAATTTGCTGGTAGGTTTGAGCAGTAAGTGAAGAGCAAACAACTCTCAAACCTTTTTGTATGCCTGTCTATTCAAAATATAATCTTCTCTTTTTTCCCCAGAGTAGCAGCAGGTGTGCTCATGTCTCTTTAATTTAATGATATAGCTGTCATGGATTTCGTAATTTGATGGTGCAAAACTTTATTTTCAGTTTGGATAATATCTTGCCTTTTGAATTGTCTGCATTTCTTTCCTCACATTGAAATAATTTGGTCTTTTCTATTTACTTGCATAGGACATCTGCAGAAGAATCAATCCAGAGGATGCAGGGTGCTGTGATTGGTCAACAGGTTGTCCGCCTTTCTTGGGGAAGGAGTCTAACAGCAAAACAGGTCAAGTTCCTGCTGAGACCAATGTTTTTAAGATACTGCTAATCTGTAGGATATTTAGTAGGACATGGTTGGTTTCATGCTTTCCCTTGCTGTTTATGTAGCAATATTGAGAAAAAGAGATTGACAAAAATAAAGACGTATCAGCAGTACTTGAGAAATTATTGCTATATGCTGTAGGATGCTGGCATCTGGTGTCAATCAGCAGATCCAAATCAATTGGGTTCTTATTATGCTTACGGACAAGGCTATGATGCCTATGCTTATGGAGCCACTCAGGATCCTTCAGCTTATGCATATGGTGCATATGCTGGTTATGTACAGTATCCCCATCAGGTCTTCATCCCTTTTTCTTTTTCATTCTCTTTCTCACTGGTTAGCTTGTAGTACACATCTATGCTTGTGCGATGGTGCTCTCTTGAACTATTATTATCTGGGTTCCTATACTATGGTTTAAAAGTCAATATGAACCATTGTCTTTACTGAAGCAGGATTAAAAACTACTAATCCTTTTGTTAATGGAACTCAAAAGCTATGGTCATTGAATCCTTTCTTTATTTTCAAGATGTTTTTGGTTGAAATACAGAGGTGCCAAATTCTCTGGAATTTAGGCTTCAGCAACTTGGTGAAGAATATCTGCTTGGTGTATTTTGTTGGATTTGCCGTCTAGTTATACTCTTCTTTGTTTTTGTGGCGACTAATTTATATATTTCTCTTTCTTACATAGACTGAAGGCACTCAGGAAATGGCTGCCTTATCAGGTGTTGCTCCACCTGTGGAACACAGAGAGGAAGCTTATGATCCTTTGGCTACACCAGATGTTGACAAGTAATCTTATCCCTGCGGTTTTTAAATTATTCATATTATTTTTATTGGCTTGGTGGTTTTCCTTGTTCTTTTGAACTGAACATGGTCAATGTTTCACCATAGATTAAATGCTGCCTACCTTGCTGTTCATGGAAGTGCCATTTTGGGAAGGCCCTTGTGGCAGACCACATCTTCGCTGCCGCAGCAAACTTAAGACATCACTGGTCCAGAGATAATGTACTTGTTTTTGGTTTCATATTAGATTGTGGCACGATGTGTACAGCATCCAACCATCTTTATGTTACAAAATATGGGCCCTAGATTTCATTGAGGCATCTGTATCATTTGTATTAATACATTAACTGAAATTCACAGAGGGATTATTTTTATGAGTTTTAGTGATCTTTGAAATTGAAATAGCACTCTTTTTTCTTTGCCAACTAGAAGTGGTGATTGTTGTGTACAATTTTGTGGTTCTAATGAAACGTTCTGCATCATTGCTGCTGGTTGGTTGTGCCAACCTTTTAGAGGTCCTGGAAGCATCAAATGCAGGCTACTCTAATTTCTTCAAACCTTTCGTGTCCATTCAGTTTTCTGAAATACTGAAATACTGAAATACGGCAAGTCAGCAACTCAAAACCCAGCAGAATTCAAGTAGAACTGTTTGTGGTAAATCAAGTTAATCTTAGAACTTTATAATCAACTGAAGTTTCAAATGTAAAAATTTACGGGAGTCTGTAAATCAATCTCTTCACAAGTACTAGTTCAAATAAATGGTTTCAGCCTACATCAGGTATGATAGGAAAATCCATCTGAGGATAAAAGAGCAGGCAAAAGTGTTCTCTGGCAGAAAGTTCAACATTTGCTTGAAGAAACTCAACAGATGATAAACTGAATTGCGACAACATGATTCATGAATCACCCAAATTTGGATATCACAGCAATTTATGAACTATAGATACTTGGCCAACCACGGTAGCTCTTTGCTCTCTTTTAGTGCGAAAACAACATCGTCACTGCCAATAACACAACAAGAATATCACCATTAATGCTGTAATGACACAAGTGTCAGATGGAACCCCACTTATTGTTTGCTCCTTGAGGGGTGGTGGAGGCAACGTGAAAATATCACCATTAATGCTTGAATAGACTCACCAAGGATAGTTGAGTTGCAGTTTCTGTAATTTGTGCTTTACACCAGCCTCACACAATAAAATTCTGCATTCCCCAAGCTTGCATCTGGCCATGAAGACATGGAGAGTGATAAAATGCTTGTCAAATAATTCATATATAAGGCCTGTTTTCTTCATGTGTAAAAAGCAGCATAATTTCATATACGTGTGATTTCATGAAAGCCACAATACTATCTCAAGAATTCGAGTCCCAGTTTTGGAATATCTAGTTATATCATTGCCATTGATGACACTACTAAGAAAACATTTTTACTACTCACCGCCACATCACAAACATAGGAAGTGAGATTTTGGAATGTTTGGTGAAAGAAAATTAGGTACACTGTCATCTACCACAGAACAAATCAAAAACCAGACATGCTTCTCTTTGTTAGTCATGTCAACATATGCCTGAGAATTTTCAACTGCTAGTCATAAGTTCAATGACCCCCAACTGCGAGTCGATGAGACCAGAACCATTAATATTAACTGAAAAGGAAATATGTCACCGTAGCTTACCCGACTTTCAGGAGGATATCGTATCCAGGAAACATTTCTCCATTGCTAGAACAGAAACATGAGACTGTTGTTGCCAACTGTATGGAAGGAAGATACTATCAGAGAAGGCATTTATTATTGTGAAAAACATTAAGCTAGTTAAATTTGCATGTCCGCCTTATTAGCTTGGCAATGCCCATGATTCTCTTCAAGTTATTTATGCACCTCTATCTATGAGGGAGAACTACAAGGTGGAAGGAGATAGAAAATTGGGCAGACCAAGGTGAAATCCTACTCAAATCACATTTCTATATTGTGACGATAGAACAATAAAGAGGAAGCAGAACAAAAGGCCGTACTGCTGCATCAAATGAGTTGCAAGATTGGAGAAAAGGTCCAGCAGCTTTCCAGGTTACTGCCATGATGTCTAGCAGCCATGTATTTAAGCAAACAATTTGGTCTTTTACCTATCTACATGACATTTTTATTCTGAGCCATATCATGCAAAACTATACTTATGTCACTAGAAAGACTTGTAATATACACAAATACTAGCTGAGAAGGGTACATGTGAGCTACCTTTTCAAAAGTTGTTTCACCCATTCCTGTTTTGTAAAGTTCATGCACCATAGCAGCCAAGAAGATTTTACTCAGTTTAGAAGAACTTCTTATCACCTGACAACAACAAAAATTATAAGAATAAAATACAATTTTATTTTTGTTGCATAATTATACCTGGTGGTAATTCTTTGATGCAGTCATAGAAGAAAAAAGTTATCCTACTCACTCGAATATGAGGAGCCTGGAACATCTCTTTTATTGCTCCTTCAACATCTGCCATACCTACAATAACTTTCCCTGAAAAACCAGCAAACCATAAAAATTGTCAACTGCATCTTTATGTACCAAGAGACATATCAAACAATTCAGAATTCGCTAACATCAGTTATGAACTCTATCTAGTAAAGATGGGGTTGGCATGTGCAAGCTGTCTAACTACCAATAAATCATCAAAAATACACCAGGAGCAGTGCAATCTTGGGGAACAAGAAGAATACACCAAAATACATTGCACTTTTTAACCAGGAAAAAGAAGTACTAGTGACTTGATATTTGAATTCCTAGAATTAATTCATGGTTTCCTCTTTTGTGCTAGAAGCACCACCTCTAATTGCATCCTCCAAATACGCCAAATACAGAATCACATGAGCAGTTAACACGCGAAGCATTTGCAGTACTTTATGTTTCAGTTGCTTTAATCAATCAATGAGCTAAATCACATAGAAATTTTTCTGAAAGGAGGTGAAATCGACCACTTATCTAAAATTTGTTCAGAGATTAATGCGATAAATTTCTATAGATACAATATGAGGCACTGTCCACTATATGTCTTGGGGCTGAACCAAATACAAGAGATAATTAGTAACTGTGCGAAAAGTAGACCACATTCTTTCAATGGGCACAGGAGCATGGATATTCTATGTTCTAGTTGAGATCTACCTCAGCAGCAGACCAATGACGATTTTTTACACATTGTGCCTTTTCAAACCATGATAAAACTTGTCAAAGCTAGTGATTTGTTAGTGTTAAAAGAACCGTCATGCTGCAATATGTATTTGATCTGTTGCAGGATTTCTATATTGCAATGTGGTCCAGTCAAGCTGGAGGAACTATTGAGTCCGGTAAAGACTTCGCAGAAACAGCTAATGCTAGGATCACCTATAAATTGTATTTCTCACTTCAAATCATAAAATTTCTATTGAACACCCTAATTGATCCATGCAAAGGTTACCCTAAATGAATACTCTCCATTCATGCGTGTTGGATAAATTGGACAACCTACTGACACTATTCTGTTTTGATATCTTATGCTCTTTGTTTTCTAGATTCAGTTTTTATATTTGCGCCCTTTGTTTACAGAGACAAATCAGAATTAGAAAATTGATGTGAGCTTCAATCAAGCAAATGAATATTTTATCATAGAAACAAATAGAATAGAAGATGACATCATTAAAGGAAGTCCAACCTGCAGCATCTGAACTAGAAGGTGGAGATCTTTTAGTACGGTAATCTGCAAATTCTGCAGCTCGCCTACAAATTTCCAGTGCACGACGAGCATCTCCAGATACAGCCGCCACCTAAAGTCCAATACTAGTATGAGTCAACATAAAATCTTCCAAAAATTTTATCCGTAAGTGAGTCATAAGCTATTCCTCCATTTCAACTGACTGAAAATTAAAGGCACAGTCTAAGTTATTGATAAAGCTGGTAGAGATTATGCATACCTTCCTTGAAGCAAATTCAATTGCAAGTTTTTCAAAAGCATCAATTCCTTGTAGGCGGCTAGAGATTATTTCTTGAAGCTGTTGATAGTTATATGGACCAAAGCAAAGCCTTTGTACGCCCATACGACTAGAAATGCGTGGCAGCAACTTCTCTGGAAGATCCATAGTGTTTGCTATCCCTGAAGTTATTGTGCAAAAGCAACAAAATCAGGACAGCCAATAAAAGATTTGACCGAAATTTTGGAACAGTAGCAAGAATTTCGTACCTATCACAATCAAATTGGAATTCGGCTTGTTAGGCCAATCGAGAATATTGTACAGAACCTGCAAATGAAAACGTTGCACATTTAATTATTGAACATTGTCAAGAAAACAACTCCAGTGTATATAGGGCTTTGCCACAAAATGCACAACTTACTGATTGATTTCGAGTTACTAACAGATCAAGTTCATCAATGAGAAGAATACAGGGCCTTGTATCTTTTCCACATTTGTTTTCATCTGAAAATCGCTCATTCAAGAAATGAAGTGCCTTTTTCCAACCAACTCGATATCCACTTAATCCCTCGTATATCACCTGGAAATAATTACCTCAATAAATTAGCAAGAAGTATGGATCATATCAGATACAGCAAAGTAGAACAAGTCATTATGCATCCATACACTGTATATGGTCTCTGGTGAAGCCAATTTGAGACCATTAATCTCCACGAAGCAATAAGGCCATGTGCTTACTGCATCAACCTCAGACTTCAGATTCCTCATGACGGCAAGTACACTCATCGTCTGCAATTTGGGGAAAACATAAAAGCAAGTTATGTTAACCTGATTACAGGATATAGAGAAAGCCGATTTTGACAACTTTTAATGCTTGAATTCAGAAATTCAAAAATACTTTACCTTGCCAGTTCCAGGAACACCATAAATGTAAAGGCATCTCCCCAGACATTGCTCATCACATATGGCACCTTTGATAAATGTGGTTATCTCATCCATTTCCCTGCAGATATGGTAACATGCCATGAGATAAAGCATTGCATTAATCTATGATCTAGTGCCTTAACCAGACATACTTATCCCTGCAAGGTAGAGACTTAGGCAATGTTGCAAGACGAAGTGTTGCTTTTGCCTTTTCCAAATCAGTCTGCTTGGGACATCGAACATGTTCTGGTATTTTCTTAACTCCTACCCTTTGTAGTCCAAAAATCCGTCCCTTTCGTGAGTTCTGAATCAAGAAAACGAAAATGATTGGTTACCTAATCCAAGTAAACAGATATAGAGACTTGGATGTCAATGAAGTCAAAATTAGCATACAGCAGCTACAGGATGAGCTGAAAATGTTTGAGACAATGAACTGTTTTTGTACTCATGTTCATATTCTATGTCTTCTTCTGAGAAAGAATCTGACTCATCGGAAGAATTCCAATCATCATCATTATCAGCTCTTTCACCATCCTGCAGGTAAAATGAAAACACGTAAATTCAAAGAGAACACAAATCCTGTATGCTTAGAAGCCACCCCAACTTACATCTTCATTATTGTCAATCTCTGCAATGCGCTTGAAACTATGCCACTGGATGTCATACTCATATTCACAAAGAAAAACATCATCTCCTTCATTGCCAGCATTGGAGAATTCTGTCAGGCTCATAACATAACAATGCCTAATAACTGACTCCATCTGCAAAACAAACAGCATTTCACATAGAATAACAAGATGGAAAATCTAAAAACAGAAATCTTGGTATTTTCCTAATGTTTTTCTCTGCTAGCAAAAGGTATGGACGTCAATAATTCATGAACAGGCATTCACAACTTAGTAGCATAAGCATATACATTTATCAAGCATCTGTTACACAAGTATTGGGACCAGTATTAGGAGCTCAATAGACTCTAGAAACATATAAGCTGATGATGTTCTTGAGAAAATTATGCTTCTGGTAAATGATAGAACAATCAGGAACATAATTTTAATATGTCAACAGAAGCACTCAAGAAAAGCTTGAGCAACAAAATCATATAAATGAAGAAACAGGATAGATCACCTCAACATCAGCAAAATCATTAGTCCTATAGAGCTCCCTTCTCAAATTATGAGGCTGTCTCCCCACAGCGGTCTCCTCCGGAATAATATACCATCGAACTCGGCACCAATAAGTGCCATCTACTTCTTTCCATAAGCTACACAGGTCCGAACAATAAAAAACAAGATAAATTAACCAACTATGAAATTCACTGCAAAACTAAGAAATATAAAAAAAATTCAGAGTAGTGGACATTTAGTTGCACAAACCTCTGTATGTGAACAGCCCACAAGTCGCTTGAAAGTAACTTCTCCCTAGCAGTCCTAGCTCTCTTCTTTCCCTCTGGTGGCTCCGGAAATTTCATTATTTTTCCAGATTTCTTGGCCTCACAATAATTACAAATCCAGTCCCCTTCTGGAACTGTCTTCAACGGTGGCTTCAAGCACTTCAGGTGAAAGCCATTCAAGCAATCATCACACTCAATCATAATCCGCCTTCCAGCAGGCTTAAAGCACACTCTACATTCCTCCACCTCCAGATCCTCACCATCTGAGCTAGTGTCCTCCCTCCTCTTCAAGTAAACATCGTCCCCTGCTGAAAACTCACCTCCATCATACACCACCTTTTTGTAATACACTCTTTTCTTAACTTTATTGTTAGCGTTTCTACGTTTGTCACTCCTTGAGACCCTTTTTCTCTCAATTCTCGCATCCTGCTTCTCTTGAGATTTTCTCTTCCTCTTTGATTCAGTGGGTTGTGGAGATGCAGGGGTTATTGAAACTGTGATAGGTGAATGTGAGGGGGCATTCTCTGAGTGTTTCAAAGTTTTGAGGGCGGATTGTGGGGAACTTTCTAGGTGAGAGGGTCGAGGACTAGGTTGTGGAGTGGCGGAGTTGAGACGGAGGGATCGGCGGGGAGTGGTGCCGCTCGGAGTTGAGGTATGTGGGGTTAGGGGTGCAATAAAGGGGCACGGGGAACAAATGGGTTGCTTTTTTTGGGGGGTTCTGTTAGATGACATCTTAGATTTCCTTATCATCGAAGTATCGGCCATTGCTTCAGAAGTTTGTGGTGGCGCTGGGATTTTTTATGGTGAGAGGTGTGGGAGAGATTTATAGGATTATGAACTGACGGGTTTCAAGGAAAAATCTCAAGAGCAGTAGGGTTTGAAATTTGGGGGGAATTTGATTCCTTTGGAAATAGGGAAATCTGTGTCGTTGGATTAGAAGTGAAACCAAGGGAGGAGAGGGGAGGAGAGGGGGCAGGGGAGGTGTAAGTCCATAGTTCACGGTGGTTGCAGCGGCGGCCGTCGGTTTTCTTGCGGTGGGGGGAACAGCGGGGGATGGGAGGCGTGGTCCACAGTGAAAATTGGCGGGAAAACTGGCTTCTCTTTTGGCGCTTTTCCTTTTTAATTGGTAAATTATAGGCCGTTCATCGTGAGGACCATACATCAATAATGGTTTTCTTTTTTCTTTTTAATTCTTTTTCACACATACACATGTGTTTATGGCAACTTGACTGAGTTGGAAAGGGTTTTCGCTCAATTTGAACCTGCTTCACATATGCTTTATAGTTTACCAACATTTTTCGTACCGGCCTTATGAGTTTTAGAAGTAAAAATTCGCATTTTACCTATAATGTATATGTGAAACTCACATTCTACTAGATCCTTCTCATACCTAATTATAAATTTTATTAAATATTATGTATTATATAATTAATAAAATACTATAATTTAATTAAAATATCATATAATTTACTTTTCAAGATGCATATTTTAAAATAAAATTAATTCAAGTCAAAATTGCACAATAAAATGCAAATTAATTTAACTAAATTAAACAATGGAAATATTAAAGATCCACATACTACACTCTTAAGTTATGAAAAAAGGGATGAATATTAACAGGTACCAAGTTATGAGATTAAAATAATTACGTTTGAAATTATATTATTATTTATATTTTTGTTAAAATTTTAAATATATATAAATGATATATAGATAAATATTTTGGATAGAAGTAGAACGAATTTACTATAAATTCGAACTCAACTTGCCTCGATTGGAACGAATAGGAGTAGGTACTTGCAAATCGAATACAAAATATCATGCCTAAATGTGTATTCGTTTAAAATTGAATCTCAAGCTTCACATATAAAATTTTTATCCATGTGGAGGGCTCCGTGTGTCTTTCTTTAGTCCAAGTAAGATAACCTACTTTTATATATTTTATAATTCTAAAACTACCAATTAATTTTTCATTATTAAATTTTTCAATATTAACTTTCACAAGTTTCTATTTACATATGTGATATGGGATAGCCCAATAGGCCCAACAGGCCCCTTTTACAAATAATACAGCC
>JACGDI010005217.1:0-12337 GCA_014898725.1 Jacaranda copaia
TCATTTTTTAATTGGCTCAAAAATTAAGCCGTCTACAGAATATTTTGAAGAATTTGTTATTCAATAATAAATTTTAGTAAAATTAAATTACATAAAAGCTTAGGGAATGTTTGGTTATGTTTTTTGTTTGATTTTATTATATGTTTATTATATATTTTAGGAGAATGAATTATTGAAAAATGTTAAAGTTATTTTTTAATATGTTTGTTTATATTTTGATGGAGACATTTTTTACAGTAGCAGTCAAATTAATACTTTTTTGTTGAGTTTTTAAAGTGAAAATAAAATTGAGTGATTTTTTTAGTGTTAGAATAATAAAAAAATATATATAATATATGTATGTATATATTAGAGATTATGTATTTTGAAAGAAAAATAGAGATATATTTAAATATATTTTCCCAAAATAATGGGCTTGTTCACCTACATTTTGGGGAAATTTTATTCAACCCCTCAAAAAATTTCAAAATGTATGTACATTTTCCAATCTTTCTCCTAAAATACTATAATTTTTTAT
This sequence comes from Jacaranda copaia, assembly GCA_014898725.1. Classification (NCBI taxonomy): domain Eukaryota; kingdom Viridiplantae; phylum Streptophyta; class Magnoliopsida; order Lamiales; family Bignoniaceae; genus Jacaranda; species Jacaranda copaia. The sequence continues at coordinate 518 of JACGDI010005217.1, forward strand.
CCAAAAAAATCCTACACCTTAAAAAAGCACACATACCCTCATTTTCTCACTCCATCTTTCACATTACTCATTTATTTATCACTCTTTCACTTCACTTATATATACATATACACACACACACATATGTTTACGTATATAAAAATATTAAAATTTTGCTGCTTAAAAAATTTTAAAACTTATGTTTACAAATTTAATTAAACTAATCATTCTAGAAAATTAATTAAAATTTAACAAATGATTTTTACTAAATAACATATTAAATTAATTAAATAATGTATTAGTTTATCTAATAGTTAAGGTATTAATTAAATATTATATTTATTCATTTAATAAATAATTTAAAATGCTTTACTTTGATGTAAAAATAAATTATTCAAAAAAACTAATCTGCATTAAATATTAATATTCCAATTTATTTCAAGTTATTATAAAAAATTAATTATAGTGTCATATTTATTTAATAATCTATCAAGTTTAATAAATTAATATTAATACAATTAAAATAATTATCGTAAAAATTAATTAAGATTAAGTAAAATAATTTTGATTGCTACTAAGTAATTTATTTATTAAATAATATATTAATTAAATAACGAGTTAAAGTAAATAAATAACTTCTTAAATTAATTAATTTAATTATTTAAATAACTTGTTGTGTATATATTAATGATATTTTATATTTCACATATAATTAAATATTATGCTTATTTGTTTAATAAATAATTTGTGATTTAGTTCCATATGATATAATGTACAATAATTAATTTTTTTTATATAAACCGATATCAATAATTATCATATTAACTGATTTTTTATAATTAAGTTATAATTATAATTTCATAAATATTTTATATTTATTAATAAATTCATAAAAATATAAATTTTAAAATAATACACCAAATAAATTAATTACAGATTATTTTATTACAGCAATATATTAATTATTATATATATATATATATTTACATATACATCATCCAATTATAAATACACACATATATATAATATATTACATTAAAAAAATTACTTTTACCCTACAAAACCAACAAAAAAGTAACTAATTTAACGTTAATAGTAAAGTTTGTCTCCTCCAAAACATAAAGAAACGAACAATTCATTCTCAAATCATTTTTCATATTTTTCCAAAACAAAAAGAAACACTTGACATATTTTTCAAATTTTCTTCTAAAAATCCATTCATCCAAAATTTTTTCTACAAAATATCCAAAATATAAAAGAACAAACTCAATATTATTATGAGGAAACATAACCAAACAAATCCTTACTATTGCCAAAAATCTATCACTCTCGAAAATAAAAGTTTTAATATCCTCAAATTGAGCTTAGCTTAGATTATCAAAAGATGCATGCATATTGTCGATACTGCTGCGGGTGCCAGTTAAATAGTTATAACCATTAAATACTAATTTAATTGTTAATATTGACCGATAATTCTAAAAAATTCAAAATATGCATGGTACGTAAATATAAAGAAGTTGAAGGCCAACACTGTGAAAATTTGTGCAAACGACCATATTGCCCAAAAACTCACCTCTATTAGTTCATTTAATTGTTTGAAGTACGAATATAAATGAATCGAGCTAATTTATGAGTCTGACAAGTTTGCGCAAAAAGTATTTGAGCTCGAAGAGCCAAATAATTCTTATTTATAGACTCGCAAGCCTACATGTTTTTTTTAAAAAAAAAATAATATTTATATATAAAAAATTATAATAATCTATTATTTTTTATATAATAAAATAATTTCCCTTTTTGAGCTCGAATTGAGATCACAAAATCAAGCCTAACAAACCGAACTACGTCTGAGCCTCAATTTCTTGGGCTCATTGAGTTCAAACTCGATTTATTTGATTCGAACTCGAATTCGAGCTAAAAATATATAAATAAATATAATTAACTTGATTTGACTCATTTGCATTCCTAGCTTAGAGGAGTTGAATTGAAGTTGTTGGAAATGCAATGAGAGGTCAAGTGGAAGGGCAGCGAGATGAGATGATTTAAAAGATTCAGTCCCCGCCGATGTTGATCGAGTGGATTTCTTTCTCCAATTTGAGGGTATTTTGGATACAATTTATATTTATTCAAATAACTTTATTTATCATTATAAATATTAGAAACATATCTTACTTACATCCTCTACTAGTATTTTAAAAGTAAAAAAAGCATATGTTTTATTCAATCATTCGTATTGTTTGCTTGACGATATTGGACGTAGAATTATGTGATGAAATGAGGAATGAAGAGCAAGATTATTCTAATTTTATAAATTTTCAATTATGTTTGCTTTGCAAGATGATGTGAATGATAAAAGCAGATACTTATATTAATTGATTGCTTTGATGAATGATAATATTGAGATAATAATTAAAAAATTAAAACACCCTTTAATTGAAAAAAAAAAGTAATACAAATTTGAAACTGTAGTTAGTGGCGCAACCATAAAAATGATTTAAAGTAGGGCCCCAAACAATCAATTTGCAAGGCAATTGTACTAAATGTTTGATGCTGCGACCACATCTACTTATTTATAGGTTACGACCATAATAATTGAGCCTACATATATTATAGCACATTTATTTATAAGTCATAACCATATTAATTATCTTCACCAATATTAATTCCTTAGAAAGCAAAGAGCGGTGAATAGTTTCGCATATGAAATCCTAGCAAATCGAAGTATACCCAATAATTTCATTCATTAAATCGTAGCAAATCAAGGTGAATATTTTCGTGCATTCAACCTAGTAAGTGCAAGGAAAAAGCAAAAGTTTCCACCGCCTAAATGTGGTCTGGGTACCCAATATTGCCACCTAAATCTTTTTTCTCCGATTTCTTCCTCTTTTTCCTCGTCCCGTCTTCATTTCTCCACATACTACGTTTCTTGAACTTCCATCCTAGAGTTGACTGAGACCAAGGACAATATGGTATTCTTTTTCTTTATCCTGCAACCCATAATCCGATAGATAAATTGGTCACAGCCAAAATATGGGACATCGCGTTCATCCTCATTCCAAATTCACATTGGGCTACTTTTATGCACTGAGCCGCATCTTGCAAAGTAAATATTAGATGAGATTAGAATGAAGCCTTTCATCCATCGTCATCACCAGTAGTAAACAAAGCCCCAAAGTAGACAATTCCGCATCATCTTTCTGAAAATAATTGATGAACTCATTGACCTTCTAGTTCTAGACATACACGTTTCTCTTTGGTGTAATTTTTACTTTTAATTTTCATTTTTTATTTTTGTAAGCATTTCTTTTTTTCCCCCTTAATGAAATGATCACATAATTGACTGCAATATGAAAATATTGACTTTATTAAATTAAAAATAATATTTCAATCCAAGAGTAACAATTAATAAATTCTGTCGCTTTCTTTATATTGTCCATAATTTTTTCCAATTCACACATACACATACATACATACATACATACATACATACATACATATATAGACACACACACATACATATACTTGGGTCATTTAAATCTGAATTTCGAACCTCATACGTATATATGTGAGGACAGTATCTTTCGATAAATTGATTACTACACATTTCATTTTTTGATTATATTGCTTTAAAAGAATATCATCTGATTTCTTGTAACTAATGAGTGACTCCTATTATAGTGTGATAATATAAAGTGAAAATTTAGCCCGCGTTTTTAAATTATTTTAGTTATTTAAACTTTTTTTATAAATTTATAAATATAGTGATTTTTTACAAACTACTTATTTTAAATTTTAAAAAATAATTATTGAAACAATAATAAAAATAAAAGATATTTTTATGAAACTGAATAAAATTAACATATATTTAGTATTTTAAATAATAAAAATATTAAATTAAAAACAAGCAAGCCGCAACTTGTCCATCACCACCTTTTGACTAATACAACAGTGAAAAGATGGGAGAGTGGATTGGGGATTGCTTCAAAATCAGCTGAAATGAAATCTCATGAAGACATAAACCTTTTATATGATTTGATGCAACATATATATTGTTGTCACTATTGTTATAACTTATGGTTCATCAAAAAATTATTAAAAAGATTGTATCTTATTTTATTGCCACAGATACGATCCGTTGTGCAATAATCACGTCAGGAAGCAAATTAATAGGTAAATGATCAAATAAAGTGATCAAGGACAACTATCCCATTCAAAGTGCTCATTCTCTTTGTAGATGTTCTGTCAGAATGTCGGCCTCACGATTTGACTAACACTATTTTTGAATATTCGCGTTACTTCTTCGAGTTTTTTCGTTGATTTAAGATGTGTTTAGATTGAAAAATTAGGATGTAATAGTTTCACTATAAGAAAATTCTTTTTCACTAACAAAAAATTGTAAAGAACATGGTTTCATCACAATTTAAAGCCAGTCGTGATGGACTTTTGACGTATTATTAATGAATTTTGATGCAGCGAGTAGAATTTGAGATGAAAGAAAAAAAAAACACTATTGCATGAATAATTTGAATAAAAGAAAGTCTATACACGATAAGCATCAAAACAAAGTAAAAGAACTTTCTCGTAAAGAAAAAATCAAAAAAATTTATTGTTCATATTGTGTCCAACAAACTATGTATGTCAGCCTATTTATAGGTCTCTCAAAGAATTCTACTCCTTTAAATGATAAGAACATGAAAAAATCTATATTTATATCTAAAACTCCTAACACCCTAAAAATAATGTAAAATAACACCTAACTCTCTAAAGATAATTTAAAATTTGAAATAACAAATATTGTAATATTTATCTAAAAAGAAAAAATCTAAAAGATAAGACTTGTTATCTATCAAATATCTCATGTGTGTAGAAAGTTTTTCCAGAAGATCACTTCAACCAAGATTATCTCTATTTTCTACATCAATTTTCCTTCTCTTAAGCAAATTACTTGCCCTTGACTTATCTACATCTTCCAGATACAAAGGCTTACCGAATGGATAATAACGATAAAGATCAGCTACATGAAAAGTTATGGAATTTTGCATATTTTCTAGCACTTCTACCACATAAGCATTGTCATTTATTTTCTTCAAAATGCGATATGCCCCATCTTTCTTTGATTGCAACTTATTGTAAGTACCAATTGGGAATCTTTTCTTCCTCAAGAATACCATAACTTCATCCCTTTCTTCAAAAGTTTGGAAATGCCAATGCTTATCACCAGCTGCTTTATACTTGGCATTAGCTTATTCAAGTTTTTGCTTGACCTTTGCTTGAATATCTTGTTCTTGTTTCTCCATGTGGGTTGTAGCTACACTTAATCCTGGGATTTATGGAAGCTCTAACCAAGTCCAAAGCATGTCGAGGGAATTTCACATAAATAATAGAAAAGGGAGATTGTCCTGTTGCTTTGTGAACAACATTATTGTAAGCAAACTCAGTTCAGGACAAGGCAAAGTCCCATTGTTTAGGCCTTTCTCCACATATGCTATGAATAAGATTGCCTAAAGTTCAATTTAAAACTTCAGTTTGTCCATCTGTTCGTGGATGTGCTATGCTACTAAACTTTAATGATGAATCAAACATCTTCTAAAGGGACAACCAGAAATGACTAAGGAGCCAAGTATCTCTATATGAAGTTATCAACTTAGAGACTCCATGTAAATGGATAATCTCTTTGAAAAACAACCTAGTCATGTTAGAAGCATTTGTAATTTTCTTGCAAGGAATGAAATAGGCTATCTTTGAAAAGCGATCCACTACAACATTGACAGAATCCATACCTGGCTGAGTTTGTCGTAGTCTAAGCATAAAGTCCATAGACAAATCTTCCCAAATATGCTTAGGGATTGGCAAAAAAGTGTAAAGACCAGTATTTTGAGTCTGGCATTTTGTAGTTTGGCATGTATAACAATGTTGTAATAATCTTCCAACATCTCACTTTAATTGTGGCCAATGGTATCTTTCTTCAACCGCAGCGATAGTTTTGTCTCTTCCAAGATGTCTAGCTAGTCCTCTTCTATGCAAATCTCTAATAACTTTCTCACACAAAGAAGTATATGGAAGACAGTGTCTATTACCTTTCATAAGAAAGCTTTCAGAAATGTGGAAATCTTCAGTGTGTTGCTTATGTTAGCACTTTTTCCAAATATCTCCAAAATCTTCATCGCCTTTATAATTATCTTTTAAACATTCAAAGCTAATGATCTTACTGCTAAGGGTTATCAATAACGGCACTTTTTTGCTCAAAGCATCTGCTACTTTGTTCACTATCCTAGACTTATATATGTTGAAGTCAATATGGAAATTTATCCAAAAAGTGATCCATTTAGCATGCATGTTTTGACTAATTCTTCTTTGTTCTCCAAGGTACTTCAAAGTTTGATGATGAGTGTAAAGAATGAATTACCTTCCCATAAGATAATACTCCCAATATTTTAAAGCTCGTATAACTGCATAAAACTCTTTATCATATATAGACCACTTCTATCGAGCTTCACTTAACTTTTTGCTAAAGAAAGCCATTGGTCACTTTTCCTATGAAAGAATAGCTCCAACACCTAATCCACTAGCATCACACTTTACTTCAAAGACTTTGTCAAAACTAGGCAAGGCTAGGACATAAGCATCAGTGAGTTTATCCTTGATGATATTGAAATTCTCTCTGCAACTTCATTCCACTAAAACTTGCCTTTATTTAGGAGATCGATAATAAGAGCCATGATTTTACTAATGTGGTGAATAAACTGTTAATAGAAAGTTGCAAACCTATGGAAGCTTCGTACTTCACTTACTATGTAGGGTACTGGCCACTATATAATAGCTCGCAACTTATCCTCACCAACATGAACACCATCAGCACTAACAATAAACCTCAAGAATAGTAATTCAGATGTCATAAAGCTGTACTTGTTGAGGTTTATGTGGAGCTTATTCTATCGTAAGACAATCAACACTTCTTGAAGTTACAATAAGTGTTCTTCTTGAGAATAACTATGTATCTATCAAGATGTCATCAAAGCATCTTACAACAAACTTTCCAATAAATGGGCTTAATACTTGATTTATCAATTGCATAAAAGTACTAGGAGCATTAGTTAAGCCAAAAGGCATCACCATCCATTCATATAGTCCATCTTGCATCTTGAATGTAGTCTTCCATTTGTCTACTAGTTAGATTCTAATTTGATAGTATCTACTGCGAAGATCAATCTTTGAAAAGATAGTTGATCTATCTAATTGATCAAGCATTCATCTAATTGAGGAATGGGAAACTTGTATCCTATTATGTCTTGTTGATGGGTCTGTTATCTATGCACATTCACCAACTTCCATCATTCTTTGGTGTCAATAAGGCTAGAACTATACAAGGACTCATGCTTTCCCAAATATGCCCTTCGTGCAACAACTCTTCAACCTTTTCCCATAAAATCGCATTTTTCCTTGGATTCATGCCATGGTGTGGTAAGTTCGGCAAACTAGCTCTAAGAATGAGATCAATATTATGTTGAATGTCGTGCATTGGTGGTAATCCTGCTAGTAACTCCTGAGGTATAATGTCTTTAAACTCTTCAAGTAATAAACGTATACCTTTAGGAAGTTGTTTCTCTGGCATATCCTTCATAGCAGTCAAGACTCCATTTACTACTAAACAATGAACTAGTTAAGTGTCTCTACTGGTAGCCTTGAACTCCTTCTCTGAATGAGTTAATGTTAGGAAAGATTTTTCCTTCACTTTAGAAGCTTTAGCTTCAGACGTTTTATTCAGAGGCAACAAAGTCATCTTCACTTCATTTATCTCCAATTTGTATATGTTTTCCTATCCACAATGATAGGCATTATTGTAAAATTACCAAGGTCTACCAAATAGTAAGTGACAAGCGTCCATGTCTACCACATCGCAACACACTTCATCTTTATACTTCCCAACTAAAAAAGAAACTTTGCAATGTTTTGTCACTAGAATGTTTTCCACAGCCTTGATCTACTCAATGCTATAAAAATTTGGATGCTTCTCCATTACTAGCTGTAGTTTTTCAATAGTACTCTTCCTAATAATGTTCTCCTGACTGCCACTATCAATAATTAAGTTACAAATGTTACCATTAATGGTGCATCTTATTTGAAAAAATTGGCGGCACTGAATAATGTCTTCTTTCTTTAGCACCAGTATCATCTTTTGAACCATAAAAAGTTTGACCATCCTCTAAATTTTGTCCTTCATCATGGCCATCGGGCCTGTATATCTCTTTATCTCTTTCTTCAAGCTCTATTTCAAACTCACCATGCTCTACAATATTGATACCCTTTCTTCTTAGATAGTCATTAGAGCGGTGTCCTAGCTGATTACAGCAGTAGCACTTTCCAAGAATTGGCTTGGTGTATCGATTTTTTTGCATTTATGTCTGAGTTTTGGTCATCTCTAATTGTTTGCTTGCGGCTTTGTCATATGCTTTTTTTCTCAATTTATCTTTGTGAGTTGTAAGTTGACGTGTTTTATTCTATACTTGCCCGTACTTATTAAAATCATTTCCTCCTAGAATACTCTATCTTCTTATCTTGTACCATCATCTCAGCCTTTAACGCCATACTTTATGCTTTAGAGATATTTACTAACATATGTACGCCAATCTTGTCTTGAATTGTAGGCTTCAAACCAATTATGTTTCTCACCACTTATTTCGCTCAGCAAGTTATAAGAACTTTGTGGTGTATTCATGCTAGTATCCTTATTGACACTGTTGATATTGCACAAATAGATACAACTCATAATCTGGGGGTAAAAAATAAGCTTTTAGTAATTACTTTATCCAGTACCACACTCAGATTTATCTTTTTTCTTTATGCCTGTTTTTGTCATGTAAACGTTCCCGCCAAGCAGAGACAACTCCTTTTAGTTTGTAGGCTACTAATTTGACTTTATGTTCCTCAGGATTCTCTAAATAATCAAAGAATCTATCTACTTCTGCAAGTTAATTCATAAATTCTTCAATATATAAATTGCCATTAAAGTATGAGAGATCTACCTTGAGGCAAAAATCTTTATCTCTAGCAGGACGTTGGATCCGATCTTGTTTATTTTCTCGTCCCATATTATACATCTCAATATCTTCACCTTCTTCCTTTTCTGAATCTTCCACATTAGCAAGATGATAACATTAACAAACAGGATCGCGTCTAACCAGTTATGGTGCTTGGGCAAATTCCACAACTTTATGTCTTGGCCTTCTATCTATGCTGAGAGCATTTATATGTAAATTTATTTCCTTCAATCTATGATCAAGAAATTTTCTCAATGCATGAATCTCCTTTTGCATAGTTAGGGAAGTTTGATCCCCATTAACCATCTAATTATTTTGCGAACCATCAGTTACTCCTGCATTAGCCATCAGAAAAGGCCAAACTTGCTTTGATACTAAACTAATGCAGCATGTAGAATTTGGGATGAAAGAAAAAGAAAAGAAAAATAAGCTATTGCACAAATAATTTGAATAAAAGAAAGCCTATACACGTAAACCTCAAAATAAAGTAAAAGAACTTCCTAATAGAGAGAAAATCAAAGAAATTTATTACTCAAGTTATGTCCAAAAAATTACATATGTAAGCTTATTTGATGAGGTTGAAAGTTGTATTTAGTGAATAAGGTAGTGTTTGGGCTGATTTGACCAGGGAGGTCGAACGATCCAATAGTGATACTTTTCTTAAGCTGAGATCTGTAACTAACAGCAAACGTTAAACTAGTTGAGGTGCCCCCGACTAAGGCATTCTGATGCTCAAGTTAGTACTGGTTAAATGAAGTAATCGAGTAGTAGAGTAAAAGCGTATAGTATATATGGCATACCTGAAGGGTGGCTAGCAGTGAAGTATTTATAATCTTCTCTTGGTATGTGATATGTCTAAGATGCCTCTATCAAGTATAAAGGGCTCTTGTCCTTGCCTGAGGGTTGTTGGTCATTTTCAATCATGATACTATTTCAGGTGGCATTATATCCTGCTTTTTAGGATGAATAGTATTCTAGGGGGTATGCCTCCCTGCTAAAGTTGGTGGCAAAGACTGTGTTAGGGTGGCACATGTTATTAATGCAGAGGTACATTACCTGTCATAGCATTAAATACGGCAAGAATATGAATCAGCGTCAAAGTGAGCATTCTGATCAACAATTATTGACCAGATAAAGCAGTCAACTAGAGGGATGATTGAATGAACAAAGTAGCTTAAAGCCTCTCATTGGGTATGGTTGAGGACAATCTACTCGATCGGGCGGTTATGGCAAGTGACCCGGCCCAACTGGGTTTAGAAGCATCGTTTGGCTATGAATATTAAGTGGGCCAAAAACCTTCTCTAGAGTCGATAGCTTGTTAGGCTAGACCTGTTGGGCTATCCCATATCATGAGCCCTCCCTATTTGCAGTCCTGATCGAGCTTGTCGATGAAAGGAGCTGGGAATAGATGACTGAATGATAGTTAAGTGTATTAACCAGGGTTTTCGAATACTAGACCAAGAGTTTTGAATACTCAACCAGGATTTTACATATTTAATGCGTTAGTTACATCATAGTATATGAAGCGCTAAGGGGCGACAGTGCAATTATTACTGCCGCTTAGGTTCTCGTGTCTAAATGCTTATAAATAAGCGAGGTAGAAATATTCATTTTTCACTTTTGTTGAATCTGGTCCGATCAAATTCTTGCTTTCAGAGTCCTTTAATCATTTCTGCACTTTAGAGTTTTCAAGCTACCTACTATAAGTTCCTCTCCAAACTTCTATTTTCCTTCATTTTACTTTGTAAAGATGTTAAGTGCATCAGATAGTGAGGATACTAGGTCCAAGAGTGTACAGTTTCAGGGGGAGATCGGGGGTGAAAGTGCATTTGGGAATGTATCTAAGAGTACCTATGATAGTTCATCTAGTGATAGCTCGACCTCCAATAGTTCGAGTACTAAGAGGGCTGCTTCTGGGGGCGATGCTAGCTTAAGTGAAGTATCAGCATCGCGTGATTAATTGTTTACTTTGGACCATTACAGTGAAATAGTCTCTAAGATCTTCCCTGCTGACTTAGATCGAATTAGGAAGATGTATCATATTTTGGATTAATATGAACTTTTGGTGCTCGGGCCCTGGGGTAGGATGCATCAACCTCCATGGGGGTGCATAATGGTGTTTGAGGAGGGATTTAGGTGTAGCCTTAGGTTTCCTTTAGCATCACCATAGTCGACCTCTCGGGGGGCCTCGAGGTGTGTATAACACAACCTTTACCTAACTACTTCACCACCATATATAGTTTTGTTGTGCCGGTGCACTTGTTTGACCAGCCAGCCTCTTTTACCAAATTTTTCAATATGTTCCATTTGCCTATATCTTGAAAGTCAAGTGGTACTGAAGAGTCTGGGTTCTATTATTTGACAGCGCGTCCATATCAAAAATTCTTGGTAATTCCTTTCTTATCATATGGCCAGGAATGGAAAAAATATTTTTTGTATGTTCGAGGGCCTTGGGAGTTTAATATTCCTAAAGGGTGGTAAAGGGGACATGTCGAAATATTGGAGAACTAAATGCCCAATTGCCTAACACTTTCATTTGGGACTTGGTCAAATTTGGGCAGATTAAGGCCTTGGTTCTAATCGAGAAGAGATGTTTGGTGCTAGCTAGCCTATCGCCAGTTGTGCTCGACTTGCCCGCAGGTGATCAGCTAGGTAGAGATCTTTGTTGACTATGTTAATTATAGATTTCTTTCTACTCAATTCTAATTATTTTATTTTATCTCTTGTTGGTAGATCGAGAAGCAGTAATGGCCTGTAGTCAATGAGAGGCTTTAGCAAGAGCCCAGAGGAATGACGAACATCATGG
>JACGDI010005217.1:14545-44371 GCA_014898725.1 Jacaranda copaia
TTTTGGTGGTGTTTAGTACAGGTAAGTTTGCTATGATGGGAGAAACATTTTTGTCTGATCGATTTTGGATTTTATGGTCGTTCTCTAACGATTCGCCAGTGGGGTAAAGATTGGTCCATTTTTGAGAATTTGAATATTTTTCGTCCTTAATTCTATATATATAAAGGTATTTTCAGCTTCTTCAAGTTTGGCCCAAAACTTTTAACCGGCTTCATTTACACCCCTAACATTCTTCATGGCTTTCAATTTAGTCCTAAGCCCTCAATTGAGTCCTTTAACTTTCAAGTCTTGCACATTGACCCCTAATATTTCTATTTTTAGGTAACTATGTCCAAATTTAATTATTTCAAAGTCCTTCAACTTTTGACTTTACCACATTAACCCCCTAAACTTTATAATTTCATGCAATCAAGTCCTTATTTTATTTGCGATCCAAACCCTCAATTGTAAATATTTAATTCTAAACTGGAATTAAATCAATCCAAAATTAATCGAGCTAAATTTATCAATTTAATATTTTGTAATATTTTATGATTTTAGATTCGGGGTGTTACACAAATGGTAGCAGTGTTGCTAGAATTTTATTTATATAACAGAATATGAGAACGATTACAATATGATTTTATATGTAGAATTTCTTCAAGTTGATGGCATTCCATAGGCAAGGAAGCTCATCCACATCCATATTAGCAAGTCGGTAAGTATTATGCTTTGATGCCTTCACAATGGTATAGGATCCCTTTCATTTTGGGTCGAGTTTGCCAACATTCTTGGACACCTCTATCTTTTTTTGAATGAGGTCTCCAATCTTAAAGCGGCATAAGCTAATCGTTTTATTATAGTTGTCTGCCATCTTTGACGTGTAGTGCTGTATGGTGTTGTAGGTCTCTTGTCTTCACTCATAAATAGTCTCGAGGTCAAGCTTCATTGTTGATGTGTTGTTGAATAGGTAGAAGTGAATCACTCAAGTTGTATGTTGTTTGAATTCTAAAAGGATGACTGCCTCGGATCCATAGACCAAACTATAAGGATCGTGACCTATAGTTGTACAGAGAGTTGTCCTATATGCCCATAATACTCTTGGGAGGTTGTTTACCTAACTCAACCTAGTATCTTATATCTTAGCTTTCAAATGATCGAGGATTGTTCTATTTGTGATCTCTGTCTGGTCGTTCGACTAAGGGTTACCCACTTAAGTAAAATATTAGGAGATGCCTAAGGCCTCACACCAACCTCTGGTACTTCCAATCTGGAACTGGGTTCTATTGTCTAAAATGAGTATCTTAGGTAGGCTAAAATAATAGATGATATTTTTTCAAATGAAACTTTTGATGGCTACATCGATTATCTTTGGAACAGCCTCAGCCTCGACCTACTTAGTAAAGTACTGGATCGCCATAATTATGAACTTTTGTTGACTAGTTGACTTTGGCAATGAGTCTAAAATGTCAATCCCCTACTGGTCAAGTGGCCAAAAAATTTGAATATTAACCATGGGTGCAGTGAGTTGATGCGGGAGGTCAAAATAGACCTGGCATGATGGGCATTTTTTAGGAAAATCAATAGCGTCCTTAAGTAATGTTAGCCAAAAGTATTCATACATGATAATTTTATGCACAAGGTATCTTTCCTTGGAATAGTTTCTGCATATGCCTGCATGGATATCCTGCAATACTTCATGCGCCTGGTCAGAATCTAGGCACCTTAGGGGTAGTCTAGAGATCGACCTCTTATATAGTTGGCCATACACGTCAAGTGCAAACTTGGCAGCTTGTCTACGAAAGCGATGAGCCTCATTCTTATCTTTGGAGACTATGCCATGACTCAGGTAGAGTTTTACCAGATCTTGCCATGAACGAATTATCTTCTCGATGTTCTCTATCAAGTTCTCCTCAAATGGGTCGATCAATGGCCAATCAGTGATCATAAAAGTTATCATCTTATCTCTTGTGCCTTTGGTCGAGCTAGCAAATTTAGATAGAGCATCCACACGTTTATTCTCATATCGAGGTACCTGATTGAGGGTGAACTTTTTGAATTATTACTATAATTTTCTAACCTCTGCCAAGTACCAGCTCGCTATTGAATCTTTGGCCCCAAAATTTCCCTCAACCTATTCTGTTACTAACTGAGAGTTCATGACCGTAGCCAAGTGATCGACACATCGATCAAGTGCCATCCTCATTCCAGCAAAAAGAGCCTTGTATTCTACCTCATTATTAGTAACTGTGTAGTTAAGTTTGATCATAAAATCATACTCCTCTACTGCTGGGGAATAGAAAGCCACTTTCGCTCCCCCTCTTGATGTGGTCGATCATCCAAGCGAGAGAGGCTTCACTGCTTTTCTCAAACAGGTCAACTCATTCAGTGATGAAGTTCACCAATACCTATGCTTTGATTGCTGTTTTAGGCTGGAAGGTGATATCAAATTCTCCCAATTTAATGATCCATTTGGCTAACCTCCCAGAGGTGTCTAGCTTCGACAACACCTACTTCAACGGCTGGTTGGTTAGCACTATCATGGTGTGAGATTGGAAATATGGGTGCAACTTCTGAGCCATCGTGACTAACACCAGGGCAAACTTATTGATTTTCAAGTAGTTATGTTCCAGTCCTTAGAGTGACTTACTGTAATAGTAAATCAATTGATGGATTTCGTCTCTGATTGAGACTAAGACTGAGCTGATTGATGCCTTCGAGATAGCTAAGTATATGTGAAGTATTTCTCTAAGTTCAGATTTTGCAAGCATATGGGTGAGGACAAATACTGTTTTAATTCGACCAATGCCCAATCACATTATTTTTTCCATGGAAAACCTAATTTCTTAGCATTTCTGAAAATTTTGAAGAAAGGTAGGCTTTTTTCTGCCAATCGAGCGATAAATCTTCCAAGGGTAATAATCCTTCTGATAAGTCACTATACATCTCTGACTATTCAAGATAGGACAATGTCCAAAACGACCTGAATCTTCTGTGAATTGGCCTCAATGCCCTGCTAACTAACCATATAATCCAAAAATTTACCTCATCAAATCCTGAGCGTACACTTGTTTAGATTCGTCTTTAGACTAAATGCTCTCAATATTACAAAAGTGTGATTAAGTTTGAGCAAATAGTCATTGGCCTTTTTTGTCTTTACGATCATGTCGTCGACATACACCTCCATAGACCTGCCTATTTTGTTCTTGAACATAAAGTTAACAAGTCTCTAGTAGGTTGCTCTAGCATTTTTAAGTTTAAAAGGTATGACCAAAAAGCAATAAACTCCATTGGGAACCACAAAAGAAGTTGTATCCCTATCTTCGGGGGCCATGAATATCTAATGATATCTTTGAAATGCATTCATCATACTTAATAACTCACAACTAGTTGTGGAATTTATTAGTAAATCTATTCGAGATAGAGGATAAGGATTCTTAAGGTAAGCTTTATTCAAATTTGTGAAATCATTACACATGCGCCATTGTCCTTCATTTTTTGGGATGAGTGCAACATTATAAAGCTAAGATAGATATTGAATTTCTACTATATAACCTGTATCTAAGAGTTTCCTGACTTTCTATTTGATGATCTGGGTTCTCTTGATATTAAATATCCTCGTCTTCTGCTTGATTGGATTGTATGAGGGGTCGATATTGAAGCGGTGCACGATCACACTAGGGTCAATTCCTTGGATGTTAGATGCCTTTTAGGCAAAGATATTGATATTTCTTCTTAGAAAATCGACCATAAGACACTCTAAGTGGGGGTCCATATCTGTCTTGATCTGAGTCGTCTTGTTGGGATTTTCTTATTTTAGCTCAACTATTTTAAACTCCCTGACGAGCTGCACTCAAGTATCTTCCAACTCTCTTCTTATGGGCTTAGCTCTCCTTGGGTTTTGCTATAGAGGCATTCCCCGAGGTTTTCAATTGCAGTTGAGTCTTATGCTCACTTGACTCTACTGAAATATTGTAACATTGCCAAGCTTTCTTGATGTTACACAATAGTTCACTTGTGCTAATCAGGGTTGGAAATTTGATCTTCATATGATAGGTCGAGATAATGGCAAAAAAATTATTGAGAGTAGGTTGATCAATTATAACATTATAAGCGAATGAGGCATTGACCACCAAATAGTTTGTTATCAAAGTCTTTCTGCGGGGCGCCTCTCCAAATGATGTCGAGAGATTAATGGACCTCTCTAGAATGATTTCTAACCCCCCAAACCTGACCATAGGGGTATGCATAGGTTCAAATTGTAGCTACCCTAAGTTTATCCTTTTTAGTAAGGAGAGAAAGATAATATTGGTTGAACTGTTGTTATCGACTAGAACCTTTCTAACTTCAAAGTTGGTGATCTCCATGGAGACTATAATAGGACAATTAGTTTTATGGTTAATATTTTTCCCTTTGAGATAGGCCAGGTCGCTGTCAGTGAAAGAAATGGGCTATGCGCTTGTCAATAAATGGAATGTTGTTTCAACCAACGAGACTTTAGTCAATTTTAGCCTCCTTTGAGTCTATCTCCTTGATGATTTGGAGTTTTCCCCAGTGGGACCTCCTACAATCATGTCAATTACTCCTCGAATGGGGGGGCGGTCTTCTTGGACAGGTTTCTTTCTTTTGTCCTCTCTCCTCCGGCTAACCGACCTTTCTCTATAAGGAGTCTAGTTGGTTTTGCCTGCTTTGGCCTATGGGTCAATAGCCACATATTTTTTGAGATGGCCCTGCTTGATGAGCTTCTTAATTTCATCATGGAGATTAAAGTATTTGTCTGTGTCATGCCCCTTTATTTATAAAAGTGGTAATATTTTTTTAACTTTTTTATTATTTTAGTCTCCATCAGCTTTCTCAATTTCTTGAGTAGATTTTCATGCTAGATGGCAAACATGACCTCTCTCATCAGGATATTCAGTGGAGTATAGTCGTGGAAGCATTTTATTGGAGATCGACCCCTCTCCCTATGTTTCTAGTTATCTCTTTCCTTATTTTTTTTTTGTCGACCTTAGAGTTTTTGAACTTTAACTTGTTCATCTCCTTTTGGATTATATATCTCTTTACCAGGTTCAGCAATTCCTCTATCAACCACGGGCGCTCATGCACCAAAGCATTGGCGCATTCTTTGTGTCTGAGTCCCAAGAACAGCACATCGATTAGAAACTCGATCCTAGGGTTATCTATCTTTAGGACCTCCATATTGAATTTCGTAAAAAAGTCACGAAAGGACTCTCCTTCATTCTACTTGACCATGTGGAGATGAGCATGGAGGAGTTTCACCTTTTGCCGACTAGCGAACTAGTGCAGGAATTTATCATAGAGCTAATCGTAGGAGTATATCAATAAGGGTTCTAGCTTAACAAACTAATTGAGCACTATGCCCTGGAGCGTGGTCACCAGCATCTTCACATGGATATACTCATTATGCCTATGCAGTTGTATTATATGTTCGAACTACAATAAGTGCTCGTTAGGATCTATTGAGCTATCATACCTCAAAAGTTTGGCTAGGACCTTGGTGTCGATGATAATACATTCATCAATAATTTCCTGGATAAAAAGAGAGCCTTTCTCTTGACAAGACCTTTGGGGGCCCTCTGTGTCAGGCACCCTTTCAATGTTTCTTCTCAAAATCTTGTTGAGGCACCTGTTTAGTTGTTGCACTTTGTGGAAAATTTCTTCCTACTCCTCCCGATTAGCTTGGGTAATGTTTTGATTAAAATATGGCCTCATATATTCAGTCCTATCGCATTATGGGACTTGAATAGGTTGGGCTACGTGATCTGCAGATTCATCTACTTCTTCGTACTAGTCATGTTTGGAATATTCGACCTTATTGAGTTGTGGGGCTTGATTAGGTCAAATATGGTGGTCTACAGAGTCAACAATTTCCTCCCTTTGCTTTGATTGCCCTCTCTCTCCCAAGGAATGCCTGGGGCTCGTTTCTTATCTGGCTGATGGGCGCTTGGACTCCTGGCGACCATAACTATCCTAGGGGGACCTTTTCTTTGATGCATGTGGTTGCAAAGTTGCATTGCTAGCTAGGACTGGCATGGTCATGTGCCTGTTCAATGTTGCAAAAAGTTGAGCATAGATTTGTTCACTTATAAGCTGCATTATCTGAGGCATGATTAGCATTACAACTTGCTCCTACGAGGCATTGGGGCCTGGGGCATGCAAACCTTATTGGGATGAAAGGGGAGGTAGAGATGCTGACATCCTATTATCTTCCATCTCAGATGCGGCTCTTCTAGTGTTCATCATTTTTTCAATTGCAATCTCAAAGTTTTCCACAAACAGTGCCAAAATGATGAGGTTAAAAGTCGTATTTAGTGAATAAGGTAGTATTTGGGTTGATTTGACCAGGGAGATCGAATGATCCAATAGTGATATTCTTCTTGGGCTGAGATTTGCAACCAACAGCAAACGTTAAACTAGCCAAGGTGCCCCCGACGAAGGTACTCCAACACTCAATTTAGTATTGATCAAATGAGGTAATCGAGTGACAGAGTAATAGCGTATAATGTATATGGCATACCTGAAGGGTGGTTGATAGTGAGGTATTTATAGCTTTCTCCTGGTGGGTGATATGTTTAAAATGTTCCTATCAAATGTAGAGGCTTTTGTCCTTGCGTAGGGGTTGTTGTTCATTTTTAATCCCGGTACTATTTTAAATGGCATCATTTCCTACTTTTTAGGGTAAATAGTACTCTGGGGGTGCGTTTCCCTGCCAAAGTTGGTGGCAAAGACTGTACTGGGGTGGCACATCCCATTAATATGGAGGTACGCTGCCTGTTAGAGCATTGAATATGGCAAGGATATGAGTCAGTGCCGGAGTAAGCACTCTGGTTGACAATTATTGACTAGACAAGGTGGTCGACCAGGGGAATGACTGAACAGACAAAATGGCTTGAAGTCTCCCATTGAGTGTGGTCGAGGACAATCTGCTCAACTGGGTGGTTATGGTTGAGTAACCTAACCCAACTGGGTCTAAAAGTGTTGTTGGGCTATGAATATTAAGTGGGCTTAGGAACCCTCTCTGGAGTCGATAACTAGTTGGGTTGGATCTATTGAACTATTCCATATTATTATTTATGGGCATCTCAAAAAATCCTAGTCCTTTGAAGGATAGGAATGTGAAAAAATTTATACTTATCTCTAAAACTCCTAACACCTTAAAAAAAATATAAAATAACACATAACTCTTTAAAGATAATGTAAAATTTGAAATAACAAATATTGTAATATTTATTTAAAAAGAAAAAAATCTAATGGATAAGACTTGTTATCTAATAAATATCTCATGTGTGTAGAAAGTCTTTCAGAAGATTACTTCAACCAAGATTCTCTCTAATTTCTGCATCAAATTTAGAAAAAGGAGAAAAAAAATATACTTATGATGGATATGAAGAGTTTATATTAATATAAAAAGTTTGTTACAAGTTTCATAATTTTAAATATAACTTTTCTATTTGTAATGAAAATGTCATCACAAAGTACTTCTGTGACTCACTTTGTTTTTGTCACAGAACTAATCAGTGATCAATCATATATTAATAGAGTTTTGAAATAAATTCATCACAAAATCATATTTTGTGATAGATTTCATTAAATTTGTGATGGATTTTTTGTTGGTGGAGTATTTTCTTATAGTGATTTTAAGTTTCAGCATCTGTTGTACATAAATTGTTTTTAGATGATTTTTATGAATTTTTTGGTGTGGGCACAAATTATTTAATATTTGATTGGTTTATAGAAGTGCAATGGATATTTTAGTTTGTAAATGGACGTCTTGTGGAAAGATATCGAACAAGAGCCATATGTAGGAACTAAAAAATCATTAAGATTAGAGTGCTGGACCTTTTGGAAAGATAAAAATGAGATTTAGAAATAAATATGCTCAATGTTTTCAGCAAAGTTAAAGTTTATACTTTTCCTATAAAACCCTTGTCTTATTTCAACAACAACAGAAAAGAAAAAACAAAAAACAACCTTGTCTCAATTAAAATACTTAAAAATTTTAGTGACAAAAATTTCAGGATCTCTAACATCATTTTGCAAGTATTGTATTTGACAGACGAATGTTTCGTTGGTGCTAAAATTAGGCATACATTAAAATTAGGAAATAATAATAATAATTTTTTTTTTTTGAAAAATAATTCCAAAGTGGCTAAGAAAAATTTCATGCTTGACTAATCCAATAACTACGTTTGACTAGTAACATTGCAATTAAGTCATATATTTTGTTAGTGAGATTTCTTGACCATCCATAGACCATAGTGAAAATTTTCATGTAAAGAGTGGCAACCTTTGTCGTGTGTTCTCCACGTGGAAATGAATGGTTTGACAAAGACAGCAAGAAATGGAGAACCACACATTCAATGGAATGTTCCGACCCGTTTGGACATGCCAAAGGAACAGGTGAAATGCATTATCATGCATTAGTATCTATTTTTCTGATACAATCATTCGATGGAATACTTTTAACTTTTATGCCAAACACTGTACCAATATCTATTTTCAAAGGTGACGCTTTGCAGTACTATCAATTTTCTATATAAAATTAATATGATAAGTTAATTCAAATTAAACAATTTGGCTCTGCGTCACTGATATAACAAAATAAGTTGAATTAAGGACGATTTACCTCATCGTTTATATTTATCATTATTAAATTCTATCTGCGTGTTTGTGGATTGATAATTTGACTTGACCCCATTTATAATTTGAACGTCACTTATTATTTGGATCACTTATGATACACATATAACATCATTTTACCATATTATAAAAGTTAAATATGTTAATTCACATAACAACTTCTCAAATTAAAATTCGAATGATTTATTTCATTCTAAATTTCATCTCTCATTCCATTTTATGGATATATATATATATATATATATTAAGCATGTTAATTTTATTTTAAGACTCATTGATCGAAAATTAGATATACTTGGCATATATTCATCAAATTGAAATTAGAAATTAAATAAGAAATTAAACATAAATAACTCAGGCCACAGAATAACAAAGATGGAGTAGTCTGTCTCTCATTTAAAAATATCTTTATAAACTCAACTTTTGAAGAATTTTTATTGGGACAATCTCAATTATTCTAATTTTATTTTCGATTTCAATTTAACACATTACATTCTATTAGGTTGATACAATGCTCTTATACGATCCAATAAATATCATTTGAATGATTTCTACAGAAAATTTACTGAATCATTACAAAAAGAGTTATGTCAGTCAGTCATGAATAATCAAATGCAGCATTAAGTTTTTCTTTATGTCTCATTTCAATTTTATGAATTTACGCTAAATATGAACATATTTAATATACATAGCTTATATTTATAAAATAAAACTGAGGTACAAGAAAATTTTACTTAAAAAACTTTTGCTCAACAGTTAAATTAATTAGAAGCGGTCATGCCCCTTCAAATCTCACAAAAGAGGGAAAGGATCTCGCTTCCTCTTATTCTCGTCGCTCTTTGTTCTAGCACTGGCAGCTAGCCAGCCGTTCATACATCCCAAAAGCTTAATACAAGCTAGAAATCTAAAATCCTATCAAAAATTAAATTCTAGTACTATTCAAACTCTGTTCACCAACTCTTCCTCTTTCTCTCGACCTTCCCCTCCATCGTCAGTTTCTTCGAGATTAATACACTTGTACCACTTAGCACACCCCACATACACCACGAAATCCACGGCGGTTAACGCCGCAATCAGAAAATAGAACCTGTCCATATGCCCAGCGTTCAAATCCTCCGGAATCCATCCGGGTTTGTCGTTTTTCGCCGTAATTCCCATCACCATGTTCACGAGCAAGCTGCTGACGAAGTTCCCCAGCGATATCGAAGCCATGCACAGAGAACTCCCGAAGCTCTTTATCCCGTCCGGCGCCTGTCCGTTGAAGAACTCCAGTTGTCCGACGTACATGAAAACCTCCGACGCGCCGACCAACACGTATTGCGGGACCTGCCAGAATATGCTCATCTCACTGGCGTGTTTTCCGGGGATAACTCTTTTGAGCCTCTCTATTTCGGTTACCCCGGCAGCGATCATCGCGAGCATTCCGATTATAAGGCCGATTCCCATGCGCTGGAGCTCCGTTAGGCCCTTGGGGTTGCCACTGAGCCTGCCCGCGATTGGGATGAGGATCTGCCTGTATATTCCGGTGCAGAGGAGGACACTGCAGATGTCGAAAGCCGACATGCTGGCGGCCGGAAGGTGGAATTTTCCGATGTTGGATTTCATTACATCTCCTTGCTCCACGAAGAGAGATGCCATTTGGGTGAAGACCACTGAGTATATAATTGTGCAGAGCCAGATTGGAAGCATTCGGAGGATGCATTTGGCTTCCTCCACTTGGGTTATGGTGCAGAGGCGCCAGGGATCAGCCGGGCCGCCGCGGCGGTCTTCTTCTGTTATTATTGCTGCCTTGTCGAGCCACCTGAAGATTTTTCAAACAAAAGAAAGATAAACAAGAGTTCATATTTAGAACAAAATCAAGTTGGCAAAAATGGAAAGAAATAATCCCGGAAAATTATATTTTGCATTATGTAAATTTTTTGACTTTATAATTTCGTTATATAATTTGCAAAATTGCAGCATTATTCTTGTATATCTGCAAAATTTATTATTTTTATCCCATTTTCATGGAAGCCCCAAATTTTGATTGAAAAAATAGAGTTAGCACGTCAGCAATGTAAAAATTGATATATCAATAAGATAAAAAGCATTAAATTGGACTTATTATGGTGTGTCACATCAATTTTTTAGGCAAATTTTGGAGCTCCAACGAAAATAGGCTGAAAGTAATGAACTTTTAGCACACATCGAACTAAAATTGCAATTTGATAGTTATAAAATGAAATAGTGAAGTGGACAAAATTATAGAACAAAAAAATGCAATATTCACGAAATGATCCTGATTTTTATCTATCACTTACTCAAGTTCCTCAGTATGAAAGATTTTCCGGCTTCCTTTGATTGCAGATTCAGTTCCTTCAACCTCGTACAATGCCTCGCCATCCCTGAGTTTTGCATTCCATTTCTTGGCTGCAGCAACAAACACTTGCGTGACACGTGGTACAGGATTCCCACATGGCTTAATATACCGGTATCCACGGGAGCCGAGAAGAAACGCCGCCAAGGCCAGGACGGCTGAGGCCGTAGCCACCCAGAAGCCAAGCGGCCATTTGCCTGAGTCCTCGTAGTACACCAATATGGTGTTCGAGAAAAGGGAGCCTGTGTTGAGTGCAAAGTAGAAGTAGCAGAAGAAACCAGATTTGGAGTGTCTCTGTTTGGGGATTGACTCGTCGAATTGATCGGCTCCAAAGGTGGCTATGGTGGGCTGGTGGCCCCCATAGCCAAGGGCCACCAAGTAAATAGCCAAGTAGAATATGGTGGAGCCATATGCAGTAGTCGGCACACAGATTTGTTTGCCATCTCCACAGCCCTCAGGGTTGAGCAAGAAAAGCCAAGAAGATAAGGATAAAAGCACCAGTCCCTGTGAATCCGAAAGTGGCATATTTCTTAAGCAATAGATGGAGAATTAAATTATATAGTGGCTCGGATGCAGTATATTTACCAGAACAAATACGACTTGAAAAACTGCACAAGTAAGGTAACGTCCCCAGTATGAATCACTGAGAAATGCTCCTATAAGTGAGCACAAGTAAACGGTTCCCGTCCATTTGCTGACGTTATTAGCCGCAGAAGCATTGTCTTGTCCAAGAACCCTTGTCAAGAACAACACCAAATTCACCCCAACACCAAAGAAAGCCAGCGTGGCGAGCCCTTGATTTGCTGCATCATAGAAAGATCGAATTTAATGAAATAAAAAAGATGGAAAAATTCATAAAAATCAGATATAGTGAGAAAGTGGAAGTACCTAGCAAAAGAAATGCTGAACTCCAGCCACCTGAGCCATTCTTTTTGATGCAGTTCTTAGCATTTGCGTTCTTATCTTCATTATTTATAGGTTGTGCTTTGTGGGTTTTGAGGACTCCACTTCCCTGTAAGAAAAGAATGGAACCATAAGTAAATGGAAGAAAGTACGGACAAAGGGGGTTCGCTTGTTCAAGATTTCATACTATAAGTTGCCGTGAAAACTGTAGCAGCAGAAAAGTTGGAGAAAATGGACCAAAGTGCTGTACTAACCTTCGGTAAAGTGTCCATGATCAGGGTAAGGGAGTCAATTGGAGTGAATCAAAGCTTCCCCTGCAATATTTACCATAAACGGAACTTCATTAGAGATGGATAATGCTATATTTGAACAAGAATCATAGGAAATCATAGTTTAATTAGCTTCTAGAAAACTATAATTATCATTTTCATTCTTAAATACGACTATAGGAACATCACAAATTGTCTATGAAAATCTAACTTATAATGAAATAGAGGAACTTGGGACTCGAATCCAAAGTTTTGAATCCTAAAAATTAAACCTTACAATATATATATGTCAAAATACGAGCAAATAGATAACAATATTACTACAACATAAATAAAATGACAGATAAGTACTAGAGCATGCCTTGAATATAGCTGAAGTTGGCAAAAGAAGATTCTTAAGGAAGCAATGTTCGATGCTTGATCCATTTATACATGAGCATAGAGGGATTGAAAGCACGAAAATTGGCACAACGGTCATTTTCGAAATCATCATTTGTCTGAAAGCAAATTATCAAGAAATTAACACTAGTGGAGGGAGTAGAACGACAGTGTTCTCAAGTAGTTTTGGCCACAAAGAGGGTCTATCAATCCATTGAATCATCACTCCTAACAGTATATAAGTGGATTGGTAAGTAGATAATAGAATTCTTTGATAATGATATATTAGTTTACTTCTCAGGAAGGTGTCTTCTCTTCTTATTCGTTTTTGATAAAGTCAATAATATCACAGTGACTAAATTCCCATGCAATTAATTTCTATTATCATACACATTCGACACGTCCCATAAATGTATGATCCTCCTTTTAATTAGAATATCTGCACAAATGGAAAACTTTTACTATGAATTAGACAGCATGTAAAAATTATTTAATTAATGTGAGAATCTAACCAACAAATTTCATACAAGCTCAAATTAAGATGAACATTTGAAGCATAAAATAACATAAAATAAATGATCTAACAACACTTAGTAACCTAATACTAAAAAATGAATGACTTGTGAAAGAAGGGACTTTAGGTGTAATTCACCTAAAAAATTAACTAAAAAATAAGGATTGTTCAATATTATGTATAAAAATCATTACTCATTTACTACTTAAATAATATGAGAATCTTACACAATATATGTGTATGACCATTTAACTTTTTTACCTTTCCCTGAACTTGATGAGAGATAGAACAAGGAGCTCCGGGACGGTGCCAGGCTCCTGCGACGGCGAAGATGGCCGGAAAATCACTCGACTCGCCGGGAAGAATTCAAGGCCAGTAAAACCTCTTGTCATTTATACGATTTATTTATTTATCTATTTTTTACTCAAACCAATGTCTAATTAAGCTGCAATTCGCTGTCTAAAATATAATTAAAAAAAAAAGAAAAGAAAAGAAAAGAAAAGAAGCTGGGAAAATCTGACAGCAGGAAACTATTGAAGAAGATAGAGGAAGTGACTTAGGGGTTTAATTAAATTTAAACGGTTTTGGCCATATAACAGACTCCTAATAAAGCTCTACTGTTAAGAAAATTTCGGTTTGAATAGTTCAAATTTGTGTTGTCAATGTGGAAGTTTCTGGTTCGAATTGGGTTTCATTAATTAATCATCGGACGAAGGAAAGTATGACTTTGGAAATTAACATAATTACTTGTAAGCAATAAGCAGAAGTTGACCTGAGGTGAAAGCTCAAATCAGATAAGGAATGGTGCATATTACACTGTTTAGGAAGACTTATCAAATCAGAGGCCTAGGAAGAATTCTGTCTCAAGTTGGAGGGTAGTTTAGACAACTTGCCTTCCACTTTGGACTAATAGTTCTTTTTATTTGATTTTACTGAATGAATATTCTAAAATATAGCATAGTTATTTTCGTTTAAAAAATATTTAAATATTAAAGTATGTCTTTTTATTAATTTAAGATCTTCAATTTATAAATATAATTACAACTACATAATACACAAATTAATATACGTCAGGATATTAAATATTAGCATGTGTACAACTATGAGTCAAACAAATAAATATATGCTCCATGTGTGCGCACGTATAACCGAAACTATATTACAAGAATAAGTACGTGTACAACACACTTTTCAGACTCTGAAGGTTTAAAATTTAAAAATAAACATAAGGTATATATAACACATTTTTCCGAAGAAAAAAAAAATTGTAAACCAAAAAACTTATCACTCCCACTATGTATTTAGATTCAGCCAACTTATCAAATATTAATAAAAATTTGGGATATAAATGGCGAAATGACTGTTGATCGTGGGTAAATGTAAACATAATTTAATCGTAAATTATAAGCCTATAATTTTAAATGTGATGAAAATCAATGAGTATTGATGCAAAAATAATTTGCAAGAGCATCAATTGAGAAAAAAATAATCTTGTATTTTTTATGTGTCTCAAAAAAAAAAAAATCTTTTTGAATATTTTACAAGAAAGTATTTTATATGACCACAAATCCTACCATTTGGGATCATTATTGCCCACTAAGCTACTAATTATTTGAATACAACTGAATCAATAAAACGAAACACGTGCAACCTCAT
Source organism: Jacaranda copaia (assembly GCA_014898725.1). Classification (NCBI taxonomy): domain Eukaryota; kingdom Viridiplantae; phylum Streptophyta; class Magnoliopsida; order Lamiales; family Bignoniaceae; genus Jacaranda; species Jacaranda copaia. The sequence goes on from JACGDI010005217.1 coordinate 29,262, forward strand.
GTTCCTTCATTTTCATTTGTATATTAAATCACTAGAATAAAAGTAAATCTGAGTGTAGCTCAGCTCTTCTTCCAAGTGCAGCTCAGCTATTCTTTTGAGTGCAGTTCGTCAACAGTCCAACTCGATTTAAAAAGACATTCGAGCCCAACTTTGGCTATAATTGCCTTAATGTATGCCTTTAGCTTGGGCTATTATATCCATATCATATCTCACCCTCAATTTTAGTTCAAAGTGGTTTGAACTATAACCGAGTCCGAGCTAAAAGTGGATTAGACTTGTTAATTGCTGAGATAGAAAGGAAAACTTCAATTTTGCCGAAATGAGTTGCCTTACTACGTTGATCTTGTTGCCATAATTGCTTGCTACTCCGTTGATCTTATTTCCATAACGGCCGAGATGAGTGACCATGCAACGTTGATCTTGTTTTCTTAATCACTGAGATGAGCTACATAACGTTGATTTTTAATTCCATAACTGCTGAAATGTGTTGCTAGATAAAGCCATGCAACCTTGGATTTTAATTCCATAACTGTTGAGATAGTGGGACAATTTGTTCAATTAAGTCTGCCATCCTATTGCCGAGGTAGTGAGACTAGACGAGAATCTAATTGTCAAGATATTCGGCGCCCGAATTTCCCTAAGAATACAACACGAGATTTTTTTTATTTTTTAAAGAAAAAGTTGACTTTGCTTTGGCACTCACCTCCTTTTTTTAGTGGACAATTGTTCTTTGTTAGCGCATCCAAGTTGATTTCGTTTTGGCATTCACCCATTTTTTTTCTTGGATATTCATCCTCGTTAGCTCATCCAAGTTGATTTCAGTTAGACATTTGTTCTTTGCTAATTAGCTAATCCAAGCTGATTTTGCTTTGACATTCACCTTTTTTTGCTTGGACATTCGTCATTTGCCAGCTCATTTGAGCTGATTTTGCTTTAGCATTAGCCACTTTTTTGCTTAGACATTCGTCCTTTGCTAGCTCATTTAAGCTTATTTTGTTTTGGCATTCGCCCTTTTTTACTTAAACATTTGTCCTTTGTTGGCTCATCCGAGCTAATTTCGGTTGGACATTCGTTATTCACTAGTTAGCTCATCCGAGCTAATTTTGCTTTAGCATTCGCCCTTTCCTAAGCTATTTTCTTTTGGACATCGTCCTTTCATAAGCTAGCTCATTCGAGCTAATTACATTGAGAACATTTGTTCTTTTTTGGGATAGCTCATCCGAGTTGAACAGTTGCATATGATGTGAGGAGACTTTGTATTGGAAAGCAACTTACAGAATGAAATAAGGTAAAACAATATTCAATGGAGTTGGTCATGCGAAACAAATTAGAAAACAGAAACTAGAAATGTAAATTTCAACCAAACAAAACAACACGAGATTACATGTAAAAACGCTTGAGGCTTTGCACGTTCTGTGGCTGAGCTATTTTCTTTCCTTATTTTTCTTCCCAACTACTTTTCTTTCGCTTTGTTGTCCTGTTCCTCATGGATATATTTTTCTACCCCTCGTAGGAGTTCATTATAACTATCCATAGGTCTTCTACTCAAAGATCTAAAGAAAGAACCAGGTCAGAGCCCTTGGGCAAAAACACTGCTCAACAACTTAGGAGTGGATGATGGGACCTCTAGTACAGCTTTGGTGAACCACCTAACAAAACTTCTTAGAGTCTCATTCTCTCCCTATCAAAATGAGAGCAAGTTCTGCGCACTATGCTTATACTGTTTGTTACTGGTGAATTGATGCAAAAACTTTCTAGTGAAATCCCTAAATGTATAAATAAATCGTGAAGGAAACTACCTAAACCATCTCTATGTGGCTCCTCCCAAAGCAGTTAAGAAGGTGCAAAACTTTACACCATTTGAAAATTGATATAACAAAGCTAAATTTTCAAACTCACAAAGATGATTAGTAGGGTCGGTTGTACCAGTGTATTTGGGCATGGCAAAAGACTTGTGATTCTTTGGGAAGGTGTCATGTAGGATAGCTTCAATGAACGAAGAGGGAACAAACGGAGAGGCTTTGACATCTTCCCCAACCTTTCCTCCCATCTTTCTCTTTATTTCCCTCAATTCTCTTCTCATCTCCTCCATCTCCGAAATCAAATTTGCTTGAGGCTTCTGCTTCTCCTTACTGCGACTATGTTGCACTGATACTTGACTTTCTGCCACTACCTCAATGTCATATGCCATTTAAGTATGAACTTTCATCTCTATCTCCTTGAGCATATCTCATCACCTCCCAACTTAGCTCTTTCATCCAATAATCCTCTTACAGGCATCACCGTCGATTCTTGGTTTCTTGTCATGAATAGCTTAGAATTATTAGGAATTAGTGGCCTAGTTACCATCATACCCTGTGCAACCACTCCAGAAATAGATGCTGCCACATGGCATTGAGCAGGAATTTTGCTCACAAGCATAAGTGCCACCGGCTTGACTGTCATCCTTACTATAGGTGTTGGATTAGCTAGCATAGGGGCATGGGGGAAAGGCATGAAAGTAGGAAGGGACAGGACACTGGGTGCAATTCCTGATAAGTAAGGAATGACCATAAGGTTTAGAGGTACTAAAAGGGGTGTTGCAGGCATTGCTCTAGCGGACTGAGTGGAAGCAATGATACCAAACGTTGACCACAAAAAATTGGCCAATTGCTTAGTAGTCATTCACGTCACCATTGTAGGCACTGAAATGGTCATCCTCTATGTCAAAGTAGTTGGTGCTGTAGCTACTAAGAGTGGAACTGCAGCAGTCGTGGTTGCCAGCTCACTCTGTGTCACCATCACCGTACATGTCTCCATGTTATCTCCAAAATTACTCATTTCCTCATGCCTCAACTCTTTAATCTTCTCGCCATAGACGGTGCCAAATTGATGCAAAAATAATTTGCAAGTGTACCAATTGAGAACAAAAAATAATCTTGTATTTTCTGATGTGTCTTAAAAAAAAAAAAAACTCTTTCAACATTTTACAAGGAAGTCTTTTATATGACTACAAATCCCACTACTCGAGATCATAACTGCACACTAAGCCACTAATTATTTGGATACAACTGAATCAATAAAATAAAACATGTGTAACCTCTTGTTCCTTCATTTTCGCTTGTATGTTAAATCGCTAGAATTAAAGTAAATATAAGTGCAACTCGGCTCTTTCTCTAGTTGTAGCTTGGCTATTCTTTTGAGTGTAGCTTAGCTTTTTTGAGTGCAGTTCGACTATTCTTCTGAGTACAGTTCAGTCAACTAGTCTAGCTTAGCTTAAAAGGACATTTGGGCCCAACTTTAGCTATAGTAGCCTTAATGTATGCCTTTAGCTTAGGCTATTATATCTATATCAAGTATTATTTGTAAGCAATTTTTATATTGTGAAAAAATGCATACAAATACAGTGACATAAATTATGATTATATTCGATTATTATTAGATAAAAATGACAACAAAATTAGATTTTTTAATTTTTGGTGTCATTATTAACTAATCGAAATCTTAGCTATTTTTCCTGAAATTGAAAGCTATTGCTTTTATTTGCCAAGACATCCATAGAGTGTTTTTTTGATATACGTATATATTATATAATATTTTGAGTTTTTTTGGTCTATTTCCAATTTAAATAGTTACAAACTTCAGCTTATTCAAAACTACGTCGTAACTGCGATCTACTTTCTAAAAATGAGCCCTAAAAGACGCCCAACCGCTACTGCTCTGCCTCTACTTGACAGCCATTCCACTGGGAGACCCTTTACTTTCATCTCAGACACTTCTCAACAAAAAATCAACATTTCAAATTGCCGCTCTCAATCTCGCTCGGGTTTTTATCTCCTCCTCTTTCTCTCTATTCAGCAAGCACACACTCGCAATCATACACATGGGTTTTTGTTTCTTGAATTATATATTTGAAAAAGATGGTAAACGGTAGTAATTTTCATATGTATTTGTGGAATTTAAAGTTTCTGGGGTGGAGGCATTGCTTTGTAGCTGCTTTTTAGAATTTATTTTTGTGTAGTTGAATAAATTAATTGATGCAATTGCGGTCTTGGATGCATTTTTCTTGCATTTGTGGTTTAGGACGCAAGAATTGCTTCGAACTGGCAAAAAATTTTGTCGATTTGTTGTTAAAAGTGTCCTTTTGATTGGTTTTTGCTCCTTGTGGCCCCAATTTTAGCTGTTCCTAGGCTGGGTGAGTGGAGGAGGAAACATGAATCTTTGATGAGATAAGAGTTGTGAATTTGATTTTGATAATGCAAGGTTTAATTATAGAAAAGATAAACTACGGTTCTTTGCTTTGATAGAGTTGTTGCACAAGCATTACAGTTTGTGTCAATTGAATGAACTGGACGTGAGGGAATTTGGTTTACTTTTGCTCATTGGATAATGTTTGCTGATTCTGAAATATAAGTGCAATGAAACAGGCAAAATTATCTATATTTGTTATGCTCAATTTGCTGTCTTTTACATCATGTTATTGAAATAAAGTAAGAAAAACTTTTCTAATGTCTGAGGAAACGAGTTGTCAATTTTGAAAATATTGGCGGGCTGGAGAATTTTGCAATGACGAGAGTTCTGACGAATCTGTGGTATTGGGGAACAAAGTTCATGATTTTTGATACAACCACGAACACAATCCTCTTAATGTTTATAGAAACAAGCAAGACTAAAGAAGGTTGTTTAATTGACTTGAATGAAGATGAACCCATGGATTAATGTGTGATGGAGGTTATTTGTAACCGATCAAATGATGAGTTGGCCTAGTTTCTTAATGGTGTATCATTTTGCCTGTGTCCTTTATCTGGATTTTTTTGTTTTGCTTTATGATATATTATTTGTGGTCCCTTTTGGAAAATTAGTTCTAACTTTCATTTACAGGTCACCAATCTTCTCCTTTAGATCGTGCATATTGAAAATGGCAGCTACTGCAGCTTCAAGCCTGCAGATTGCAGCAGCCAAACCCTCTCTTGTCTCAGCTCAAAAAATTTTTAGAGGAGGTGCATCAAATGTTGGCATTAATTCTCTGGAAGCATCATGGGCCAAATTATCCAGTTCTTGCCATATGTCATCGGGACGACATTTCAACCGTACTTTCAGATCATCTCCCTCAAAATTCAACAAAGTAACCATAAAGGCATTGTCTGAACCTGGTGAAAGCAAGCCTGCATCAGGATTGCCCATCAATTTGAAAGGTTTGATCCGTCTTGCCATCTAATTATAGAACTGTGATTGGGGTTAGAATCAATAGGGAATTGCACTCAGGGTGGCTCAGGCTGGATTGAACTGGGACGATTAGGGAACCTGAATTCACAAGATGCTGTTAGAACCCTAACTATGACTCTCTGATGCATAAGTAAATAAAAGTAGAGGGAATGAAAGACAAAGGATATACAGGAGTAGCTTTAGAAAGTCATACATGGCAAATTGGAAAAGTCTTGGTATCTATAACGTTAGATCATATGTATGAATTACATACTGCAAACAAAATCTAGAATTTACATGTCATTTAATCCCAGGTGCAAGTTAGCACCTCGTTGGGTAAAACACACAAGTTTTGGAGTGTCAGGGTATTGGCATTTCACCCTCAGGCAATGGTGCAATTTCAAGGTTCACACATGGGTATTCCTCTCATAGTTTGAGCTTTTGAGGATGTCAGATTGCCATACTTAATTCCTTCTGGATAACTCTGTTGAGCTAAAACTTGTTCTTTTTTGGAGAAATATGTTCTGGGTAGTCAGATTGATACTTTTCGTGTATAATGGTCCTCAAATTTTCATAAAATTATTCTTTTAACAGAATTTCTTGTCCTTCTAGGACAAAAATGGTATAAAAGGTGAATATATGTGTATAGGTGCAAGATATTTCATTTCTTAATAACACAGGACAGTGGATGCCACAAATTTAGCTTACCCCTAAATGATTTTTGTAGGTAAGAGGGCATTTATTGCTGGTGTGGCTGATGACAATGGTTATGGTTGGGCTATTGCGAAATCTCTAGCTGCTGCAGGAGCTGAAATTCTCCTTGGCACATGGGTGCCTGTAAGTAAAATATCTGAAATTGCATGGCTGCAAGCTATCTGTCATTCAGCATAGCTGAGTTTGAACTGATTGTTGAATTTATCAACAGGCTTTAAATATTTTTGAAACTAGTCTACGCCGTGGGAAGTTTGATGAATCACGCGTGTATGATTTTGAACTTGTATTCCTTTATTTACTTATTGTGTCCACATGCCAAAGTGGCTCAGACAAGTAGCCTCTTCTTACAAAGATTTTGATTTTCAGGCTGCCCAATGGTTCTTTAATGGAGATCGCTAAAGTTTATGCATTAGATGCAGTTTTTGATACTCCAGAAGATGTTCCTGAGGATGTAATCTGCACAAATATGATTTCCCAATAGCTACACATTTTTCAAAATGCATAAAACTTCTCCGTAATTTTGTTTTCATGGGCTTTATGCAGATAAAAACAAACAAACGTTATGCTGGATCCAGTAATTGGACTGTTAAGGTACAAATATTATTCTATGCTAGGCATTTCTTTCCTTTGCTATCACCTGCAGAGCTTCAATGTTAAACTGTTGGGTCCTACTAACATAATGCCTATTTTCCTCAAGGATGGTTGAAGCAGCTCAACATATGTCATGTTGGTGTTATATCTTTGAAAGAATATCTCCACTGACTCTCTCTGTTTAAACAGAATTCAACAAAGTTTTACCACATTTATACTATAAAGTGAGAAAATGTTTTGAGACTCATACTTTGTCCTTGCTCCAATTTATGAACTCCAGGTCCTAATTAATATGTTATTTCATGGCATAATACAATGAATAATGAACAAATCAAATAGTACAGAATGTCGCTTGCCAGTAGCTTTAGAATATAAATTGTGAATTTTACAGTCTCTACCATTATTAGCGTCACTAAAGTTGCAGACTTTTTGTAGAATTTTGGCTGAAGCCATTGTGACCCGGCTGGTAATAAAAACTAGTCTCTTGAAACATGAAAAAGGCATAGTAATTGAAATAAAAGGCAAAAATATTTTTGGGATTTCTGATTACTCAGCTACTGAGATATGGCATTCAAATTGGTTGATGCTTCTCTAAAATGCTTTTGAAATGTCCTGCAGGAAGTAGCAGAATGTGTAAAACAGGATTTTGGCAGCATTGACATTCTTGTGCATTCGCTTGCCAATGGGCCGGAGGTATATTGCCTTCACATTTGTTATGTTAATATGAATCACTAGAATTTCTTCTTCTTAACAAAACCATCTATAACTAGGTAACCAAACCTTTGCTGGAAACCTCAAGAAAGGGATATCTTGCAGCAATATCTGCATCAAGTTATTCTTATGTGTCCTTATTGAAGCATTTCCTTTCAATTATAAACCCAGGCATGTCTTTTTCTATCACCCCATTCCTGTGTTCTTCATCTTTTTGATTGATTAACGTTCAATCTTCATTTTGTCAAAACTTGTTATTTGAATTTAAGGAACCCTTTTTTTCTCTTTTTTCTTTTTTTGCTTCAGGTGGTTCTTCTATGTCTCTAACATATATTGCTTCTGAAAGGATCATCCCAGGGTACTTATGCGTTATCGTATCTCTTGCTATCTGTTTTCAATTAATAATCCTATAGAGATTAAAGAAAACTTTTAATTGCGAATGTGAACCAGATATGGAGGTGGCATGAGCTCCGCAAAAGCAGCACTCGAGAGTGATACAAGGGTAATTTTATTAGTGATCTCTGAAAATTCCTGCAGTTTGGATTTGTTACATTTTTATTCCAGGGTGTTCATTTGGTGATTCAATCAGGTGCTTGCATTTGAAGCAGGAAGGAAACATAAAGTCAGGGTAAACACTATATCTGCTGGTATTTTGTCTTTCATATTCCTTCACTTTCTTTATTTTAATTTTTTTTTCCTGGCATTTCTCCCCATATTTGCTAAAAATTAATGGATTTTTAAGTTTGTTGCACCACTTAATATTGGCTTTATACCAAAAAATTCAGGCCCACTGAGAAGCCGTGCTGCAAAAGCTATTGGATTCATCGATATGATGATTGATTACTCCCTTGCAAACGCACCTCTTCAAAAAGAATTATCAGCAGGTAAATCTTGAATATGCCTCCAAGCTCTACTCTTTGTGGAAACCTGTTTTTATTTTGTGCATTTTCTTCTTTCGCCACGAAGTTTATTTACTCTGGGAACAAATTGTGCAGAGGAAGTAGGGAACACTGCAGCCTTCCTGGCATCGCCACTTGCTTCTGCCATTACTGGTTCAGTCATTTACGTTGACAATGGTCTGAATGCAATGGGGGTAGGAGTTGATAGCCCCATATTCAAGGACCTTGATATTCCCAAGGCCAGATTTTAAGCAGACTTGTAGCTGGAATATAGAGGATTTTTTTTGGTCATAACCAAGAATGGCTTGGCCAGCGGCCACTCCTTTTTCCTTAAATCTGCCAATTTTTGTTAGCTGTAATCGGTAGTGGTGTAAACGACTGGAATGGATCCCCATGTATGATTTGTTCAGATGAAGGATCGTCCGGACATTCTTGTGTGATATACTTCTTTATTCAGACACAAACTGTAATGTTTGATTCTATTCTAATGCAATGATATTCTTTTATCACAAAAAAGAAAGAAAAGTTCAGGGCTAGAATTGTTGACATGGATTGTAGACGGTTTTGCCAGCTGATATATGTTGATGGGGTTTTCTCGAAGAGGTTATGTATTGTTTCTGTTAGTTCAATTTTTGGTTTAGAAAAACATGAGTGGAGGCGTTTTCATTTTAAAAAAGGAGAGGGCCGTCTCGTATATATTGATGGAGGGTTTTTTAATCATAAAGGTAAGGTATTATTAGGGCTATAAATAGATATTCGAAATTTCGTTTATCGTTCGTATTTGTATTTATTTATACAAAATTTATTCATATTTGTTTAAAGTGGATGTTATCTATATTCGATTAGTAAATATTTGATTATAAATGGATACAGATATGATAAATGTGTATATAATCTGTTTAATATTCACTCTAAATACATCTTTTTAAAATATTATATTATTTATATTTTTTTAATAAAAATCTCATAATCTATATATATATATATAAGTTATAATTGAAGAATTGAAAAGAAATTTTTTTAAAAATATTGTAATATAGAGCACAAAAATTAAAGAATAAAGTTAATCAATCTAATTATTGTTGGTTGACTTTATAATTAATATATTTAAATGTCATTATTATTGTTAATAAGTACTAATAATCAATTATAAAGTCAATTATTAATTAGAAATTATACTATTTGTTTGATTATTTTTTTAATGAAATTATATAGTTCATTCTATTAATTAAAATATGTATTTGTCATAAGTTTACAGATTTACGTATTTGAACATTTGTAAATAGATATTTAAATAATTATCATTGAATATGAATATAAAAAAATAATTCGAATACAGATAAATTTAATAAAATATGAATAAATTTGAATAATTATAATCGTATACGAATATATATGAATTCGACCGATATCCGACGGATACGAATTTAGATATTATTTTTTAATATCCATCAAATCCGTATTCATATCCGAATATTCAAAAAATTAAACGGATACAAATATAAAAATAATGTATTTGATCCGTTTACACCCTTAGATATTATTTATGTCTATGTTAGTAAGGTTTTTGTTTCAGAAGAGACTTCAAAGAGTAGGGGTTGGCCGTAGTTGCTTAAAATTCACTAATTAATTAAATAATAAATTCATTAACTAATTAAATAATCTCATTCTACTTGTCATAGTAATTTCATATTTCAACATAGTCTGGCCATAAGTATCTATCCACACGTATTGATTAAAAATTTTGGGTATTGTTATTGATACTCTAAAATTTGTTATTCGCATTTTATTCAAAATATTTATTTACCTTTTAAATTTATTTATATTAGTTTGCAAGATAAATATACTCTTTAATATAATAATTATCATTTCCAACTTTGTTACTCATGAAAACATTTCGCCTCAATTTGTCCAACTTAATATAAAATAATAATAAACTTAGGAAATGAATACTCGTGGTTAATCCAATAATAGGTAATAATGGGTCAGCTAAATATAGTAATATGAAAAATTATCTATTTTTTATTGGGTACGAGATAGTAGACCCATTACCCATAACAATATGTGACGGGTAACCCATAGGTATTTGTATTTTTATTTTTTTATACATAAAGGTAAATTAATATGTATTTTTTAATTTACATAATATTACTTAAATAAAATTAATAAAAGAGACTACAAAATTTAAATATTACATTGAATAAGTATTTAAAGTATGTCTAGCATTTTAGTTTGAGAAGTACAACTTAAATATTTAAACATCTATTGATTTTAAATTATATTACATTTCGAAAATCAAATTTAAATTTCATTATATGTCAAAAGTTTTTTGAACTAAGTATTTAAATACTACTTAAACTTTGTTGTTATCATAAAAAAATATGTTATATCCTCTAAATTATTTGTGAGAATTAGAGAAAAATTATATGTATACATATATTTATATATATAGTTGTTCATGGGTTACTTGTGGGTTTGGTCAAAAAGTGGTAAGTAATTGGACGGTGGGTAAAATTATTTACATAGTATTGGGTGGAGAAAATGAGGCTTATTATTAACATTTTTTTTTCGTACCTGTGGTATGGATGATTTTTTGCTAGATCTAAATAACAAAATGCAATGTTCTTTGCTTTTTTTATTTTACTTTTGTAATTGAAATAACTTTATACAGAGTTTTTAAGAAGTAAAATAAGACTAACATTTGGGGTGTGAAAATAGATTATTTTGTAGTGATGATATTATTTTTCTATTGAAGTTCATAGCAATATGTTTGCTTATATGATTAAATTTAGAAATGAGAAAGCCGTTTATTTTTATGTGCTCTATCAAATTTGACATGAAATGAATTAAAATAAGGGTAAAAATGATTCAAGATTATATTTAATAGGATAAAACACAGTAACTTAAGTCAATTAAAGCACAATTATCTAATAATTCAAATTAAGTGATATCTTGGCCTCGGTTGATTGAGAATTTAGAATACATAGCCCATATTGTAGTGGTTGGGAAAATGAGAGATTAGATAACAGTGTCAAATGTTTGATAGTTGAGATTGTGGTATACAGTGGCCACTGGCCACTAGCCACCACATGAATATCACCTAAATTGCTATGTTGTGTTTGATACAAGCTACGAGTGTGTATTTTATTATTTTGCCCTCTACATTAATGTCGTAACAGGCAACCTATTGCAGCTCCACTTGCAAAGCCCTAAACAAATTCTCTCTCCAACAATCTCAGGGTGAATACAAACATCTGTCTGGGTATCAACTTTTCCACATTCAAAGATTTGTGGCTACATATCTCGGATATATAAAATAAACGAAATTTGCCTTATTTTTGTCTTTTTCCAATGTCGCAGGCAGAGAGAGGAATTGCACCCCGGCGTTGAGGAAAGGGCAGATTGTGCAACTATATCAGCATTGTTTTTACACTTGCTGTGACCCCCGTTTCGTTAAATCCTACGAGGACTGAAGATAAGAAAAGTAATTTTTTCATACGTTGCATTACACTTATGTTGAATGGATATTTGTCTGGCTTATATGGGTGTTCGGTACTCTTTTTTTTTGGCCTAGCTAATTTCCTTTCTGTCAAAATGATTCTTTTTGAGATTTTGCCTACCAGATTGATACAATGGCAGGTTTGTGCATGGCATATATATATATATATATATATTCTTGTAGTCCTAATTTTATCTATTTGAAAATGCCAGAATGGAATAGAGGTTTTTCGATGCATTGTTGGCCGAGTTTATTAATCCTAATTTAGTTCATTTGGAAAGCTTTGTAGTGATGAATCTAAATTCCAGATTACTTGTTTCTAGTTGGTAAATATATATGTGCTTTCCGGGCAAATAGTTTGTTTTTACATTTTCATGAATAAGATAAGACCAGTTGGGTCCAAGATACTTGTTTAATTCTGAGATTTATGTAGCTCGTGTCGATTGAGTGCACTGTTGTTGCAACAATGAAATAGTAGTGGCAAAGACTACATTGTATCATTCGTACTTCCCTACTGCTATATGATTAGTTATGAATGCTGAACATTTGATGCAATGATGTCTTATTTGCACTGACAGCACCACTGTGTGACTGACAACCTGGCTGATTTATGGGTTGTGATTCGAAAACTAGTCCACTGAGTTTCTTTTGTTGCTAGTAGCTTAAAAAAAACTTTGTTATGTTTTTAGTTTGAACTACGCATGGTTTGTTAATCTTTAGTGTCTCTCTATTCAATTCCTCCAAACAATCGAATGCATAGAAATAAATTTCTATTCTTTGTCATATTTTGGTTCTAAGTTGTTGACAATTTTATACAGTATCTTCAATATAGGGTATGTCAACTAAAAATATAAACACATACCTGTGTAATGTCTCTGTTGCAAAAACTAATGTTCTGTCAACTCATATTAAAGTAGTTTTTGTCTACTAAAGTATCGAATACCTAGCTGGGGCTAAGTGCTGATATTATATTATGTGATTATGCTGATTGAATCATCACTTTAAATGCAGCAGATGAAGTCATCTCCTATGTGTGCCTATGGTGGAGGGCTAATAGTTTTACAGCAATCTCACACATCTTAGAATCCCGGAAGGTGGTTCTATAAGTGTCTAAGGAGAAGTAATCACGATGGGCATTTCATATGGTATGATGTGTACCATGGGGTGCCTTGCTCGATATTGTTTGCTACTTAACAAGCCACTACATCATGTTCACCCAATTTTGGTCTTAAGTGGGTTGTTCATTCGCCTTCAACTATTCATGACACTATGTCTCATGAAAGTTCCAGCATGGGTAGTAAAGTTCAAGGTGACCATTCTCATACATGTCCCTCAATTCAAACTCCTTATAATAATAAGCATGAACAGTTTAATCACCCTTTCTATGCACTGAATTTGGTGATTATCTCTGGTGGATGTGTTTTGCTGATTGCTTTTATGGGGCTTGTAATGGGATTGTTGATAGGCAAGCTTGCATTATAGCGTCCTTTGTGTAAGATTTTCAATTCTTTTGTATATGTATGTATTGTCAACGAGCTGGTAGTTTTAAGTAGTGGTAATCCACTCCATGACTTTTGTAATCTCCTTTTGTCATGTAAGTTGAAGTGATTTTACCAGCCAGAGTGAATACAACCTTAATTTGTTGTGTAATGTTTGTATTTAAACATTTTAGACATATATCAATCCGTAACATGTGTTTTGCAAGGGTTGTATGTCTCATGTTTGATGTTAGTCAATGATAAACCAACCTGATTTCTTGGGAATATATGGGGTCTGGCAAAATGAGACTTTTATCAGTGCATTCTCAAATTAAGGGTCGTGTTTCCTAACTTATTCTCATGTTTTTATGCCGAGAGTTAGGCCAGCCTTGACCAATTTTCCCACCTTATTGCACTTGTGTGAAGAGGATGTTTTGGGTGTTATACGGCAGCCCTGACCTATCTTATTGTAATGGATGATGCATGTGCAGTTAGTAGGTGATTGAAAGTGCTACTTCAAAATTCTGATCTGGTCCATCATTTTCATTCACATTTGATGTTACTGTATCGTGTTCCTGATAAGTAGGGATGGGAATAGGTTACGCCCCCCGTCAGAGGCCTATGACATAGCCTATTACTGGGGAAAGTTCAGCCTAGCCTATTTCATAAATAGATTAAATTTAGGCTTTTAAAAAAGTCTACTTATTATAGAAGGCTAGGTATAGGTTTTTAGAAAAACCTATAAAGCCCATTAGTAAAAATAAATATAATTTAATGGTATTATAATATATATTACCAAAGGTTTATAATTCTTGTAGAATTGCTTTCATATTTTATATTAATTAAGTTTATTATTTTTATATAGTTATATATTTTGTTATATATTAATACATAACCATTTTATTTCAAATGGTTATGTTTAACTTATAATAATGTTTGGTTGTGCATTGCTTTTTATTTAGATAAATGTAATAAAATCATCAATTAAATAGCTTAATATAAATTATAGAATTTTTAGGCCTATTAAGCCGAAGCCTATCATTGGCTTGAACCTATATAAAATTATCAATTAATTTGTATCTTAACTAAAATAGGTTTTTTCAGGTTAGGTGTAGGCTTTAGAATTGTTTAAAAGGGCTAGGCCAAGCCATAAAAAAAGCCTAGACCAGTTAATAGGCTAGGTTTAGGCTTGCACTAGTAATAGTCTTGGGGGGCATTTGATTTGAAATGTAAATAATAGTGGAGATTTGAAAAGAAAAAGATAAAATGAGTTTAAATAATTTAATAGATTGTTTGATATAAAGGATTGGTCTTATAATTAGGTGTAACTATAATCTATCCTAATTTTTTATGCATGTTTATTGTGCATGATTATGCAGACAAAATACAAAATTGCCCCTGACAATTTCTCTCCTCCTCCAACATATCTCTTCTAATCTTTCTTTCTTTGAAACACGAGTCCACAACAGTCCGAAGGAAGATTGAAGGCCACTGGGTTGTATCCATTTTCCTTTTAATTCCTTCTTCTTTTTTTGGAGCATTTGAATTTCTGTTTTCTTTTCGGTTGGAGGGGACGGTAAAAATATTATTAGAGACTTGTTCACCCTCCAAATGTTTTTTTGATTGCAATACGCATAGCTAATGTTTCTCTCCTTTACCTTGTAGCTGCAGCATGCGAACCAGGTTCTTCGGATCAAATTGTTACTTTCATGCTGCAATCATACTTGCTCTTGCTTCTTCTATCTGCTGCTATGGATTCTTGCTATTTAATTTATATATAAATTTACCAAATAATGTAGGTATTATTGATTTTATGCTCCAATGAATGAAGAAATTGTAGTTTCCAAATTCACAGTAGGGTATACCAACATGCAAATAAATATGCAAATCAGATTATTAGAAATTAGAACATATAATTACAATTGAGTCAATACGTGTGTTTTTATCAATATGAGATTCAAATCAAACATGCAATATCAGATTTAACATGCGTCGTCAGAATTAAACATACAGCATGCGTGTTCAAATATATAT